>AP025071.1:3650561-3684875 GCA_036186865.1 Eustoma russellianum
TACCAACTAAAGCAACGATAAGGACCCCTTATGAGTTATGGACTAAGCGTAAGCCTAGCCTTAACCACATAAGGGTTTGGGGTTGTCCAGCTGAGGCGAAGCCTTACAGACCAAATGAAAGAAAGCTGGACACCAAAACAGTTAGTTGCTATTTCGTTGGTTACTCGGAAAGGTCACGAGGGTATAAATTCTACGATCCCACAAGTAAAGTGTTTTTCGAGACAATTCGGTAAAGTTCTTTGAGGATACTTTGGTTCCGGGGGGAATGATTTGCATCAGCAGATCATCGAGTTAGATGAGTCACACTCAGATGCGACAGAAATGCGAATCGAACCATCTTTTGGGGAGATAGCATCAGCGATACCCGCACCTGAGGTACCTCATCCCAGTAGTGACGCTCCACAGGAACAAGTTCATGTTCCTGAGGAAGTTACTGAAGAACCCGATGAATTGCCGGCTGATGCAGTTCAGGAACCTACAGTATCTCAAGAACAAGTGGCCCCTAAGGAGATCCACTCGTGAACGGAGAAACCCCATACCTAGTGACTATGTGGTGTATCACCAAGAACACGAATTCGATATTGGTATGTTGGACGATGATCCCAAAAACGTCCAGCAAGCATTGCAATGTCGAAATTCAGAAAAGTGGATAAAGGCCATGGAAGAAGAAATAAGTCTATGCACACAAACAAGGTATGGGATGTCGTCTCGTTGCCTAAAGGTTCGAAACCCCGTTGATTGCAAATGGATATTTAAAACCAAACGGGATTCAAAAGACAACGTAGAACGTAAAGACCTCGACTTGTTGCTAAAGGGTTTACCCCAAAAGGAGGGCATAGACTATACGGAAACATTCTCTCTAGTATCTACGAAGGATTCCTTCCGGATAATCATGGCTTTAGTGGCACACTTATGTCTTGAGCTACATCAGATGGATGTAGACTGCATTTTTAAACGGAGAACTCGACGAAAACCATTTACATGGTTCAAAACCGCCTCGATTCGAGGTGGGAGATCCAAAAGGCATGGTTGTCGACTAAAGAAATCCATCTATGGGCTCAAGCAAGCGTCTCGACAGTGGTACTTCAAATTCGCCAAAGTGGTTGCCCTCCTTCGGTTTTGAGGCAAACCAAATTGACGAATGTGTGTATCACAAGTTTAGTGGGAGCAAGTTCATATTTATGATCTTGTACGTAGATGATATACTGCTTGCAACAAACGATGTAAACATGTTGAGCGACACCAAAGACTTTCTGAGAAAGCATGTCGAGATGAAAGACCTTGGTGAAGCCTCATATGTGTTGGGACTTGAGATATGGAGGAATCGTACCCAAGGTATCTTAGGTCTCTCACAACAGGCATACATCGAAAAGGTGTTGAAGCGGTATAGCATGGATAAGTGTAAACCACTTAATACCCCTGTGGCAAGAGGAGATAAATTCAGTCTGAAACAATGTCCTCAAACAGAGTTTGAACGTTAAGGAATACTCTCTATGCTTCGGTAGTAGGGAGTATAATGTATGCCTAAGTATGTACACGACCAGACTTGGCATTCATTACGAGAATGTTAGGCACATACCTCTCTGATCCGAGTAAGGATCACTGGACCGCAGCAAAGAGGGTGCTGAAATATTTACAAGAAATGAAACAACACGTACTGACGTATCGGAGATCTGACAAGTTAGAGATCACTAGATATACAGATTCCGATTTTGCTGGATGCTATGATAGCATGAAATCGACCTCAGACTATGTTATTACCCTAACTGGGAGGTGCGATCTCATGTAAAAGCACGAAACAGACCTTATTGGTGTCCTCCACTATGGAGGCGAAATTCGTAGCTTACTTCCACGCATCCATCAGGCGATATGGCTTCGCAATTTGTCACAAGGCTGCGGGTATTGGAGACTGTCTTATCTCCAATGAGGATTACTGTGATAGTAAAGTTGCGGTGCTATATTCAAATAACAACCGGAGTTCATCTAAAGCGAAATATATAGAGATGAAGTATCTGGCTGTTAAAGAAAGAATTCATAGTGGTCTGATCAGTATTGAGCATATCAGTACAGACTCTATGGTGGCCGACCCTTTGACTAAGGCCGTGGAACCGGGTGTGTTTCACAAGCATGTTAGCCGTATGAGTCTTAGTCCAGTTGAGGATGTTTTATCCTAGTGGGAGTCTGTGAGGTTTTTCTTGTGTTCAATAAATTTGTTTATTTCAGACATACAGTATAATGTACATTCCGGTTATATTAAAGTTTTTCCTGGCAGAAGTAATGTACATTAAGCAGTTACGGCATTACATTCTGAATTCTATTGATCTCGGCTAGAAGAGGGCCAAAGTTGGAATTAGATATGTATGATCACCTAGCATATTAATTCCACACTACATATCCATTTCAGTATCCATGTCATTCAGTAGAATGTTAGTATCATGATTTAAGAGGGACAAGTCACTAATTCAATGTGGCGGCGTGCGGCTTAAGTCTTTTGCTAACATTTGCTGATGGACCGGATAAAGAGAGACACACTAAAGGACATACGTATATGAGCTCAAAAGGGTGACATATAATCTTTAAGATACATACATAGTCCAAGTGGGAGATTGTTGGGATTAATTCGAGATACGTGTGATGCGCAGCACGTTGATAAAGTTTTATCGAATTAATCATAAGGTGGACGTTATGTATGATAATATTATATGTCACATATGTCACGTATAATATTAATTGTTACGTAAAACATCCACATGTTAAGTGATCATCGGGTATACTCGTGGATGTATAGTGTGGTCTAAATGGAAACCCCGAATATGTAGACCAGTCGTATGGTCAGAGGACCGCGATGGATGGGCTCAAAGTGCAACGACCATAAAGTTACGACATCTGGTCCCCGAGGGGCGACAACCCACGTGTGGCTAGTAGATAATTGTTGGCACAATAATCAAATATTAAATAATATTTAATAATGTTTATTATTAAATATTAGATAATATTTGGAAATAGTTAGAGATAACTTGAATATAAGGAATCTCTATCTATTAATAATTATGCCTATCAGGATTCCTCCATTCCCCATCTATAATAGAGGAGGAGGCATTCATCTCCTCTGATAGAAAGAGCGTAAAAGTAACGCCTACACAGAGGAAGAAAAGGGGGTGTGCCAAATTTTCTATAAGTCCACACTGCCTAACCTCTCCATCGGGTAAAGCAGTGAATTGTTGATTCCGGTTCAAGGGGCATATCAACAATTGGTGGGAGGTCGTGAATCCTTGGATCACGCCAGATTCTTCATCAGCCGGAGCAGTTGCAGTGTACGTGTTCAGATTAACAACGGCAATGGAGCAAGGTATAATTTCCGCATTTTGTTACTTTGTCCATTGATTCGGTTAAACGGTCCTATTCAGGAATTTATTAGATTAAATCCAACATTAATCACATGATCTTTTGAGGGTAGCTTTGTCTTTTCCAACTTACAGATTCTGAGACGGATCAGAGATGAACTCTCTGCAGCCTGGCCAATGCTCGGGATAGGATCTCCTCACCGTAAAAGGGTGCGGTGACGCGTGACCGCGCGACACGTGGCAGCAAGGAGGGGTGGTGAGGCTAGATGCAGGTGACTCTCATCTAGCCTTACCACCCTTCCTTGCTGCCATGTGTCGCGTGGTCACAAAGGGGGTGAGGAAAGTGGGGGTGAGGAGATCCCAACCCCCAATGCTCAGCTCTTGAGGAGACAACACCAACAAGCAAATGATGAGAGAGACAAAAAAGTAACATTAAAAAAATAACAGAAATATAAATTCTTCTTTAAACCAACCGAAAGCAAAGCGACAGAGTAACAGATCACAAAGGAAAGAAACAGTTGGAAACGGGAAGAATAATTTTTATTTGTAAATAATAAAGTTGTTATATATATTGTTATAAATAAGCCATGTTTTATATTTTTTTTTGAAGTAACTGACAAGGCTGCTGTTTTTTGACTCTGAGATCACGAGTTCGAACTACGTAAACGGCCTCTTACACAAATTGTATGGTAAGATTGTGTATATCAGATCGCAAAACGATCTGTCTTTTCTTTGAACCATACGCAAACGTGTAGGCTAATGCGGAACTCCCATAAATGATAGTATAACGACATTGAATGAATATGTGCATGAGTTTGACTTTGTTGGTGTTGGAACTCAAATAAATGCATTATATTTAACGGGATTTTTTTTAAGAAATCATCTGCTACACATTTATCTATGTTGATAACAATATGGTGACAAACAGAAAGAGTTAAAAGGATAAATAACGACATTTGAAGACATCAAACTTATTAACATATTGTACAGTATAAATAATTATACAATAAAATTTGAAAGAAAAGCATAATGGCTTTTTATGTTTTTCCTTAGCGAAAAAAGTTTGGATTGGTGGATGGCTATCGTAGAATTTTTAGATTGTTCACAAAAAAAAAAAAGATTACTAATACCCAGATTAATGACGAAACAAAAATTTTATAAGTCGAAATTGACGAAACTTACGCCAAGGTCATAATCTCTTTGATATATAGTGTCTACAACTCGAAGATCGTGAAGATTATGTTACATTGTATGGTTGTATAATTTGACATTATTAACCTATACGACGTTTACTTAGACAAGACATGGTAGAGACATTTAGATCATAGCTCAGTTGGTATTTGAGTTGGGAGTTAATCTAAGTACATGATTCGATTTCAGGACACATACAGTGTGATGTTCCACTGGTGTATGGGCCAAATGCCCAATTTGCAGTGAACAACTTGTATGAGCTCCTTGCGTATGACCTCTCCCAACCTAGGAAGCCGCTAAGTTTCTAATTTACATTATCCACGATACTTTTTGGGGCTGGGACGGTTGAAGCACTCGAAGACAGAGTATGACCTTTGCTCCAAGACAATACATGGTAGAGCTTTTGAAAAGTAATATTGTGGATTCAGATTCAGTGACGCTGGCCAATGGGGGACGCGTCAGACGCGCCCAATGGCCGCCTGACACGTGTCTCCCCTGTTAAATTTTTTTTAAACCAACATAAACCCTGTTGCAGCGCTACGTGTCAGACGATGACTGAGGCGCGTCTGACACGTCCGCCTATGTTAACGTCACCGCATCCGTTCCCATTATTGTGAGGCACGAAAATAGGGTTTTAAATGCAAGCTAACGCCATACTATTGATTTACGCTGTACAGGTTTGAGAAGCTTCCTTTTTGACACTTACAACAAAAACGATAGTACGATTAGAGCCCGGATCTCCTCACCCCCAAAAATAAGAGTAACAATGACCTTCTGCCACGTGGCAGTGGAGGGGGATGGTGAGGCTGGGTGCAGGTGACCCCTACCCAGCCTCACCACCTCCCTCTCCTGCCACGTGGCGGTCGGTCACATGGGGGTGACATAGGGGGCGGTGAGAGGATACCCCGTACGATTATAGCAGCCTTAGAAAAAGTTCACCCGTTAAGTACGGCCTAGAATGGCTGATACAAATGGCTTATCAGGTTTTAGGCAGTTATTTTATATGTAAAAGTGAGTTTTCTTTTTAAGCACTTATGCTAAACACAAGTATCTTGTTGATGTGATTCTTCTTTTTTACTGATATATATTTTATTTAGAAGGTGATTGGTTGGGGTTTAGAATTAAGGGAATGGGTATGGAGTAATCCAAACCTATTAAAGTTGTTTGTTTGGGGAAATAGGAGGTATGAGTTTCGGTTTGATATCCAAGTATTTGGTAATCAATATCGTTTTTTAGATATACTAGCCCCTTTGTCTATCAATATGGGGAATGAGGGGTATGGCTGGTCAACGCCGGTCAATGCCGGTAGCCAACGTTCGCCACCGTCTGCCGCCAAAGCCCGCTGGTCCGCCGCTGAGGGCCGGTCATTATTCTGGTTAAGTCAAATTTTTCCGGTCGTCCACATTCGATACTCATTCCAATTCCGATACATTCCAAACATCATCAATGTCTATCATACTCATTTCCTACTCTATCAAACGACTCACTTTTAGACCCAAATCCATATACTCCAAACCCATACCATATCATACCCATTCCGATTCTGATATTAAGTACGAACCAAACACTACACCTTAAAAATATGTTACTTTTAGAATGTCTTGCTCTAAATACAATAAATTACCATAGATTTCTGAACTCCAATACCAGCTAACAGAGTGAAATGGAACAAATATGCACTTGCCCTCCACTTAATTGGTTCTGATTTTGGAAGCTAGTACAAACAAACACGAAACGGACTGAAGGATTCAAGAACTGAGAGAATAAGCTGATTAAAGAACTTTTTTTTTTGTTGTACTAAGATTTCGTGTCTATGCAGATCTAATAAGGGATCGGATTGATTCGCGAGCTGATATATGTAGGCTTATTTTACCTTTTTTGTTGAAGATGTTATTTCTATTCTACCACCGCTCGAACCTATAATCTTAAGATTACAAACAACCTTACCAGTTGTTCAAATGCCCTTCATGATAGTCAAGAAACTGATTGCTATGAACAAACCAACCAAACGAACCATAATTAACAAGCAAACTAAAACCAAGTTGTTTCCAGAGCTCAACAAGTTGTTATGCCAGTAGTTACAGCAACCAACTACAACTTTTCTTGCGAATATATCAAAGCCAAGTATTTGTAATTAACAACCACCAGAATATCAAAAATCCTCCTTTTCTTTAAGGAAAAACAGTATCATTTCCTAAAAATAGCCAGTCTACATTCTTCAGTTGCAGGAAGCAACTAATATAACAGGAAATTAATTCCACAAAAAAAAAAGACTAACAATAATTTAAACCTCCTCTCTTTTTCCATGAGTGAGATAATTTGTTGTTAATGGTTGATGGGATTGATGAAATTAGCATCTGAGACTGCAGACTGCTGCCCAGAAAAGTCTTCTTCCCCGTTTTCTTCTTCCATTGAAGCTGGCAGGTTGAGATCAAAACTTGAACTTTACCATTTCTTGAAGTTTCCACTTCACTTTCAAAACCACAAACCTTTAATGTTGTTTGTTGATGAACTCGAAAGATGTGATCTTTTGTGCCCACCAAGAACTTGTCCTGACCCAAAAACTTTTCAAGAAATGGGCACTCAAGCGATTTTGCACTCCCTATTTTTACACCCACAATTTTCTTTAATTTTCTTAACACTCTTTCCTCGTTCGACTCAGTTTTCCTGACTTCCGAGTCATCCGAGTTGCACCACGTCTTTAGAAAGCATAATCAAACACAGAGAGCAAGATTTTCTTCTGGAGAAGTGTTTGAGATTGAACTCACCGGTTCTAACTCACCTGACGAGTTATTCGAGATGGGTTTTTGTTTTGTTTCTGCTTCTTTCCGACAAGCATTGATCTCCGAGTTCTCTTCGATCGTCTCCGAGTTTCTTCCTGGCTGACTCGGTCTCGGTTTCACTTTCTCTATCTTGAAACAAAACTGAACCGGCCATCCAAAAATTCAGTATCTGCGAACCGAGAACTCCTTTTTGGGTTCTCTCTAAGCCCATAAATCAGACCTTTCTCTTCGTTTTCCTTTACTTCTTATCACCGGAATCATCCTCATAAAACTAAGTAAGAACTCGACTCGACTCCGTTGACTCGCCGGCCGGGCTGTTGAGGAGGTGGTTGTGATCATGTGAGTGTTTTTGAGGTGTTTTTTGGTGGGAGAGGCAAATTGGCTAAATGGGATCTCATGTGACCTCCTAAAGCTCTACCAGTTGAGAAACTTCTTGAGCAAGCTTGCATTTGTGTTTTTCCTCCATTGCTAATATCTTCTCTCAGTAAGTACAATTCAGCAAAGACAAAAAGAGAATGTTTACAGCTTTTATAGTGAAGGCATGGGATACCAAGTGTAGCAACTAAAAAGCATTTGGTTTGTCCCCATGACATAGCCCAACTGTTTCTGAGTATGAGTTCTCGAAAGGGAGGTCAATGGTTCAATTATTGACAAAGGCAAGAGACCTCCTTTCCAGCAATGCAAAGTGTGTGAGCTTCCTTGGCCACTGGTGGGCTCTTTATGCAGACTACTGTGTATATGACTAACCTCCTGCTAGCGGACCGTTGGGTACCTGATTTCATCTCTACAATACCTTTGGGACTGGGTGTGACAGAGACGCTACTGATTGGGGTTCAACCTAAAAAGCATTTGGTTTTTTTGTTTTTTTTTCCTATTTTCTTTTTGTTAGCATTTTCTCTTTCTAGGGTGTGTCACAGTGTGAGCTTTGCTTGAGGAAGTGTGCTAGAGAGTGAGAGAGACTTAAAAGAGGAGTAGGTGACAAGCATTCCTCCACCAAAAGGGCACCACCATAGCTTAAAAATTGAGGATTTCTTTGGAATATAACATCATAAACGCGTTTTCGGTGCATTAGGCTCATATGTTTTTACAGAACCGAAGATGGGTTAGATCGCTTCGCGGGTTGATCTACGCATCATTACCTTACATTTTATGTAAGAGGCTGTTTCCGCGGCTCGAATTCATGATCTCAAGATCACAAAGAAGTAACCTTACAAGTTGCTTCAAAAAGCCCGCCCTCTATGCAATATGTGCACTATCCGTATGAAATATAAATTATCTTTAATTTTTCAACATAGTATAAATTATATTATGTAAAATAGTCAAAAGATTTTATATAAAAAAAATAAATTACATTATGTTCAGAAGTTAAAGAACAATTGCATTTTGAGAGAGAGAGAGTATAATTTTGAAAGACTCCTTAAACAAGTATGACTAAGCTATTATTCTATTATAAATAAATAAAACATACATACATATGTTTTTATATGACTAATCACCACATTTTCCTTGCATTAATCTTATATGTTGCATCCTATTGTTTCACTAACTCCTCCTTACTTAGGTGCCAAAATGACCTAAAACCTTTGTTAGAGCATACATTATTTGGATTTAAAGTTTGTTTTCAACATGTTTATGGTAAGAAAAAAAGGAGTCGGCAGTGCAACTTGTGGGCATTTACACTTATGAAAGCTGCATTAGATAAAGTTAAATCAATGACAGGCTCTTGAGCTCTATTTGACCAATTACAAGCTTGAGCTTTCCGGGTTTTGGGATCTCCTAACCCCACTTTCCTCACCCACCCCCTTTGTGACCACGCGACACGTGGCAGCAAGAGGGGTGAGAGGCTAGATGCGGATCCCTCATCTAGCCTCACCACCCCTTTTGCTGTCACGTGTCCACGGTCACGCGTCACCGCATCCCATTTGCGGTGAGGGGATCCTATCCCGAGCTTTCCGTGCTGTGTTATTAAACACTCCTATGCTCAACTTGCAATTTGTCAAGTTCTCTCTCTCTGTATGAGTTGGAGTTTACATGTCTAGTCAACATAATATCGCCAGGTCAATTCATATTTTATTTAGTGTGTTAAACTTATCTCGTATTAATTTATGATACGTTTGGTTTGAACATGAGAATCAAAATAACAATGTTCTCAGGACATGACTCAATAGTTCTGATGGCTGAGGCTCGAGAGAGTGACGAGATTTCGGTCCTTGTCTCAGCAAGACTTTCGACTTTCTTTCTAGATAAGCGCAGGTATTGGAGCTTCATTGTTTGCAGTGAGCTCATTGTGTGGCTACCTAGTAGTCCAAACTCTGCCATAAGCGGGCCTTGTACACCTAACTTTGATCCTTATCGCATAATGGAACAGGCTGATAGGAGTCCGGTTGGAGTTTTGGTCATAAACCTTTTAGAATCAAATATAAACCAGAACGATAGAACCAAAATCGATAATAATGTACGGACAAACCCTAAAGTGGTTTTCAAATTTAGGAAGGATATAAAGAATTCTTAAAGATATTCATTTTTCATACTCATCGAGCTATTTCAAATAACACCTTCAATAGGAATCACCCAAATAGTTCCTATTTTTATATACAAACGCTCTAACCAAACCCATGTTACTGTGTTAAACTTGTTTTCATACTTATGTATTTGTTAATTATTCTCAAATTTAGAAATGGTTTACTTTGCATTAAGTACCTATATCTATTATTATATAGTAGTTCAAAGTTAATATCATAACCGATATGAGATGTTGTAACGACCCAGTCTTTAAGATCCGACCCTTCAAATGCTAATGTGTCATAGATAATAGATTGAAAATAATCCGAGTTTTTTGCCTTTGATTTAACTAAAAGCCACTTGATACTTTATAATCATCATCATCATCCGTATCCAGTATATTCCAACGACAGCAAACGCTATCGCCAGGGACTTAAGATGTTATAATCCATTCATTATTCTAATCTTCATCTAATATTTATGTTTTCATTTTCTACCTATCCTAAAACGCTAAGTTGCAACATGACTCATCATGGATTTACTTTTCTTAAACTGATGTCATTAATTTCAATAAAAGACGATAAATTAATGTATAGTGGAATCTTTATTAACTCCGGTATCTATGGCAAGTCCAAGTCGATCCCTTGAAAAACGAGGATTCCTTTTTTTTTGTACACTAACTAAACTAAATTACACTACTCAATTATTTTCATTCTACTCTCCAACCTTGACCCTTTCACAAAATCATCAGTCTTAAATCAAATATAATAACATTCGAGTTTATACAAATGAGATTTCTCAAATAATTATGAATTTCCTAATGTAAATAGTCAAAACACTTGTTGTAACTATATGTACTTAAATTAGCTCAATTACACACTTCCTATCGTTATATTAAGTCATTGGAGGTTAAAATACTCAACATTAACCTTCTTAGGTTCTCAATCTAACGGGTTAAAGCCAAAAGAATCACACTTAAGTCAAAATGTAAACAACCAACCTATTTTGCTGTAAGGTCCGTAGCAATCATTCAGGTGAATAGAGTGTTTGACAATTTACGAAATTTTTTCGATTTAGCTCACTCCAACTCAAATACTCTCTAAAATAAGAAAGAAGAATATGATATATAATGAGTTTATGATACACAATGTAGAGTGGTTCAAATTCTTTGGTTCTACTCCATACCACTTTGTGGATTTTCAATAACAACTTTCTTATTACCTTTAGCAAGGAATAAGAACAACAACAGCAACAACACTTACACTAACACTTAGTGCAAGGGATATACAACTACAACAGCAACCACTTATTGCACAAACACTTTGTGCAACACCAACGACAACAACATCATCTTATTGCACAAACACTTTGTGCAACATTAACAATAGCATCTACAAGCAATAACTACTTCTTGATTCTTCACAACTTCAACAAAGTTTTTTCAAAGAACTTTTACCAAATGGATTTTGGGAAAGAAGTGAAATTACAATTTCTAATAAGTCTAAATCACAAGTAAGAGATCAAATATGTATAGTTCCTCTTCTTTTAAACTTCTACTCCCACAATTACAACAATGAAAACAAACAACAAGAGCTTAATGAGCTTTAAGCACTTTTGCACCTTTGAGAGTTTTATTAAAATAATGGAGGATGAAGCTTGAAGAGGATGAAAGTGCGTAAATGCCTATATGAGCTTTTTCAATATATAGATGGTGTGAACCACGTTTTTCAGCCTCGATCAAGTCTTCAACTCAATCAAATGTCTTGAAGATATCCAAATAGTCTTTAACTGCCTTATAGCTGGATTTGATACTTCATAGCCACCCTAGAATATCTTAGACATGTTTAGAATAGTCAAGAAAGCATTATACATGATGGAGGAAAGTCCACAAGAGATTTGGATAAGACTGGAGAGAGAAAACACTTTAAATCTTCTTTGGATTTGTTTGCAACGATGTCTCATATATTAGAGACTGATGTCTACATCGATCGGTCGATGCCTTCATATTGAGAGATTAATGTCTTCTAGTGAGGTTTCAGTTTTATACTTTACATACATCGATCGATCGATGTCTTCATATTGAGAGATCGATGTCTTCTAGTGAGGTTTCAGTTTTGCACCTTAAATACATCGATCGATCAATGTCTCTTGTGAGAGATCAATGTCTTCCAGTGATATTTCAGTTTTACACCTTACTCACATCGATCGATGTCCTTTTTTTAGAGACTGATTTGTGATGATTTGAACAGAGGCTTGGTTGTTTTAGAGATTGTGTTGTGGCTCGGACGAGCATCTATTTGATCAGGTCAGGGTCTCATCAAAGCCGATCAGGCTCCAGTCACATGGAATCTGCTGACCGTAAATCTTGCCTGAATTGTTGACCGTATCAAAATAAGATGTCTTACTTTGATTCAACAGTGATATTTAAAAACTGATGATAAATATTTTACCAAAGTAAAACATCTTACTTTAGTACAGCCATCAAGTCTGATAGGTTTTGCGCTCAAAAGATCCTATCCCTACAATCAACCCAAGATTGGTGTTACACGAAAGTTACTGTGTGGAACAAAAGTGGATTCTATCGATTGATTATGTAAACATTTTTTTTCCAAGAAAGGATCGGATTTTATAAATGATCAAAATATGCGTAATCAATTACATCAAACAGGATCTCCCTGACTATTTTCTACGTGGTATATACATCAAAACTGTTACTATCTAGGCCCCAAGCTATTAAAGCTATTGAGACATGCTTCTGAATTCGAGATGCAAAAAGATGTGGGGGTAACCTTGCCCGTCCCGGGTTGTGTACGATCTCATTCCGACTACGCCAAATATTATACGAGGCTTCTCTAAAGATATATCTCCACCACTTGTGTTTTGAGTATTGATGCGCATTCGGTGCGAGGTTTAAGTCAACCCATTCCTTAGAAGATGGACTCCCAAAAAAATCCTCCCACCGGTTCCCTCCAATCAAATTCTGCCAAACCTCCCTAGCCCATTTACAATCTCTAAGCTCATGGGTTTCCCCATATGATGGATTGTGGCATATAGCACAACTATTACTCATTTCGATACCTCGCTCCTGCAGGAATGTCGTCGTCGGTATAACTCCATGTCTAAGACGCCAAAGGAAGAGGTTAAGCCGATTTGGTCCCTTTAGCATCCATATACGGTGCCAAGCCTGATGCTCCCTATCCTCCGCAGCTGATGTTAGCATATCATAGGCACTTGCTACGCAAAATTTGCCCGAGGCATTCGGCAACCATTTAAAGTGGGTTGTGCCATCCGCCGTGTCCTCCATATGTAAGCCCATGATAAATGCTGGAACACACTTCTTAATGCTCCGCCAGATAAAAGAAGCATTAGTAATACTTCTTTCTGCAATAGGAGACCCATATTTCCCCCGTAGAATCTGTGCCCATAAATGTTGTTTCCTTGTTACTAATTCCCAACACACTCACTTCAAGGTTTGCTAGATTCATTTTCTTCCAGCCTTCGAAAGCCCAGGCCTCCAGAGTTTTTGGGTTTGCAAATTTTATTCCAAGCTAAGTAGTGCATATGTCGAGAGCCATCCAACTCATTCCAAAAAAACGACGAATGGTCCGTTCTAATTCAAATAGCGTACCGGAAGGGATCTTCGATGTTTGCATCGCATATGCCGGCAAAGCGGTAAGCACCGTCTGGATAAGCAGCGCCTTTGAAGCCTGTGACAGGATCCGAGCCTTCCAGTTCGCCAGTTTTCCCCGTACCTTATCCACCAAAAAGCCATATGTTTGGGTATTAACTCTACTATGCAATATTGGCATCCCCAAGTAACGCCCCAAATCCTTGGTGACTTTCATGTTCAATGCCTTACTCACAGCCATGATTGTTGCTTGGTCTGTATTTCTTGACACGAAGAAGTGTGATTTTCGGAAGCTGATTGCCTGGCCTGAGACCTCACAGAAATCGGATAGAATTCTTTCCATAACACGAGCTTGTCGTTCCGAGGCTTCCCCGAACAGGATGAGATCGTCCGCAAAGAAAACATGAGATATTTTAGGGCCCGCCCTGGACGCTCTAACTGGGATCCACTTCTGTCTCTGTACAGCATCCTGTATTTCTCTACTCAACACATCCATACATAGTAGGAACATATAGGGTGCCAATGGGTCACCTTGCCTAATGCCGTGGGTTGGTTGGAATCCGGGTAGACGCTCACCGGTCCAAATGATGTTTAAGGACGTAGTGCTGACAGTGAACATAATCAATGCAACGATGTCCTGTCCGAAACCTGTGGCCAGCAGGACTTTTTCCAAGAAGCTCTAATCCACTCGATCGTACGTACGCCTTCTCGAGATCAATTTTAGCCACCATAGAGCCTTTTCCCTGTCTTATGTCGCATAGTGTGGATCAGTTCCTGCACAATGATGATGTTTTCGGCTGTGCTCCTTCCAGGGGTAAAGGCGGACTGTTCCGAGGAAATAAGCTTGGGGATGACAAGCTTTAGGCGGTTCGCCGGAATCTTAGAAATCACCCTAACAAGCACGTTAGTCAGGGCAATGGGCCTGAACTGACTAATATCTTCAGGGCGAGTCACTTTCGGTATCAATACGAGGGTTGTTTTATTCATGGATGCTGGAAAGCTCTTCTGCCGAAAGGTGTCTAGCACGAAATTTATGACGACAGTCTTGCATATATCCCAGTTATATTGGAAAAACGCCGGTGTGAAACCGTCCGGGCCCGGTGCCTTATCGGGTCCCATCTGAAACAGAGCATTCTCGATTTCCTTCACAGATACAGGGCGGTTGAGCAAATTTCGGTCAGAGTGTGATAGGGGTGGGAATGCGGGGATAGGGGTTGGCCGCAGTCTTCTTTCACTCTCATAAAACAGACGCTGAAAATACTCTTTAACCTTACGTTTGAGGATGGCTGGCTCTTCAATCCAGTCGCTGGATTCACACCTGGGAGTTGAAATCCACTTGTGTGCACGGCGGTTGGCCATGATCCTATGGAAGCAGTGAGTGTTCTGCTCCCCTTCTCCGAGCCACTCAAGTTTCGCTTTAGCCCTCCAGTGTTGATCCTCCCTTGTTGCTAGTAGGTGAAATTCGTCAATTAGTGTCTTTTCAAACTTAGAAAGAAACCGAGAAGGTCGAAGGCTTAGGGCTTTTTGGATCCCTTCAAGCCTCGCTATGCACCGTTTTTTCTGTTGGCTAGTATTTCCAAATACCTCCTTTCGCCATCTCTGCAAGGAGTTTGTAAACTGCCAAAGTGTCGCCGGCATATTGCCATGCATATCAATCCAATGTTGTTGAACAAAATCACTGAAAGCGTGGTGCCGCAACCAGACGGCCTAGAATCTGAATGGGCGGGTCGTCACTTGGGGATGCATTCCGAAGTCCAGGGAGAGCAGGATGGGGTTATGGTCTGAGTGTACCCGTGGCAAATGTCGCACCATGGCATGCGGGAAGACGTTATGCCATCGGCTATTTGCCCAGCATTGATCAAGTCGCTGCTGGATCTTCGTCTGCCCCGTATGTTTGTTAGTCCAGGTAAACTTTGGCCCTGAGAAGGCCACCTCCGATAGTTCACATAATTCAACCACATTTCGCATTCTATCCGCTGAGTATCCCCGTACAGGTCTACCGCCCGCCTTATCTTCCTGAGATATAACCTGATTGAAATCTCCGATCAGGCACCATGGGATTTTGATCACGCGATGCATACTTTCCACGTACTGGTAGAACATGTCTCGTATAGCTGCCACCGGGGAGGCGTAAACAAGTGATAGAAGCCACGCCTTATCCAGAGCATCGATGCGCAGATTGATCATCTGTGCTATATATCCCAGAATTTTTACCTGGGTATTTTTGTTGTTCCATAGACACCATAGGCCACCAGCGAAGCCCCTAGCTTCCACTGCCAGAAATTCTTAAAATTCATACTTGTAAAAAGCCAACTTGCGTCTTGGCTCTGCATTCTAGTCTCGCACAAAAATAACACATCGGGACGGTTGCTTGAAAGCACGTCATGTAACGCATTCTTGAAGTTAGACGAGGCTGCCCCCCGACAATTCCATACGAGCACCTTCATTATGAGACCATTTCTGATGTGATGGGAAGCTCTTCCGATTGTTTCTCATTCGGATCAATTGTGATATCCATCAGCGTTGTGTTCCCTGCATTACTATGTGGGGTAGTATTATGGTCTGAAGGAAGTACTTCCTTCGCAGTTGTCACGTGGGTATCGGGTGGATGATGCTTGATGGACTCCATCTGAGCCGGCGCGCCCGATCTCTTAGATGTGCTTGCCAGCCTCGGCCATTCCTCGGGTACATTAAATTCGAACGCAGCACTCTTTGTTGGCCGGGGGTTTGCGTTAGTAATATCTCTGAGAGACCTCGTACCAATGTTTCCTCTTCTGCCTCTATTATTCGAACCCCGGCCACGACTATGTCCCCCCTAACTGATAGGCGGCCAACAGCATCTTCCGCAAAATGGTCTCCAAAGGTGTAGGCCTGAGGTTGTTTCGACTGGGCCGGTGCCATCCGGACCTTGCTAGGTGTTCTGACGGCAACCCCCTTCTTCTTTCGATTATCCTTCCCTGCATATCCGCCGCGCACCGATGATTGAAAGGTCACGGAAGGTCCTTTATCCTCAATGTTGTTAAGCTCGGTTTGAAGGTCATCATAAGGCTCAGCTACCTCACTCTTTTCATTAGAATCTGCCAAAGTGCTAAACCTATTGCATCCTGCTGCTCCCATCTCCTGTTCCATTTGCATTAGGGGTTCTTCGGGCTCATACCGAGCTGGCATCGCTGGACTTCTCTTCCGTCGATTATTCGATGCAATCATCCAGGGACCAAAAGGTGATGCATCCTCCACCCCGGCCGGTTTTTGTTTCCCAGGGCTTGAACCAGCTTTGTTTGTATCCTTAATTCCACACGTCTCCTTCACATGTCCGTATACCCCACATTTAAAATATTTGGGGAAGGCCTTCATATTCAACGGGGAACACCCTACCATTTAGCTTAACCCGAGAGGCAAGAGGTTTTTGGAGGTCTATTTCTATGCAGATCCTGGCGTACTTTCCTCCTACCACCAGTCAGTGGTCTGATCAACTTTAATCGGTCTACCCAATAGCCCCCCAATACGCAATAGCATTTCTTCTTTAAAGAACTCCAACGGAAAATCAGGTATGCGTACCCATACTAGTGTATTCGTTACAGTAAACCTAGTTGCCGAGAAGAAAGGTCTCCATTTCATCACTGTAATATAACAACCTTGGACCATCCACGGCCCATTTTCGAGCGCACGGATATACTGAATTTTTGAGAAAAACCTGACTACATAATACCCCTCAGGAAGGTCTACAATCTCCAATCTATCCCCCAGCCCTATAAGTCATGAAGACGTTTTTCCAGTACACGAAATGATACCTGTTTACCAAGTACTTTCACAATCAGTGCACGTTTCCAAGGTCTCCAGAGTTCTTTGCATTCCTCAATTGGTATTTCAATCGACATGCGGCCCACATCGACCTCCTCGTCCCCTAGCAGCATCGCACCATCATAGTACTCCAGCAGTTCATCATATGTGTCATCTTCTTCGTCACTTCCGGTGTAGATATCTGTCGATGACTCCTTCGGACGGAAGAGATTGGCCCATCCGACAGTTTCCGTTTCCAGCTGTTCCTCCGGTACCTCTGGTTCCTCCAGCATAAGCCGTTTAACCTTTTTCGTGCTTCTCCTCAGCAAATCTGTTTCCTCTGGGTTAGGGTCTGGTGGTTGGGACTCCGTGGAAGTCTGCTTTGGTGTTATTCCGGCCTAATCTGGCTTAAATTTGGCAGATTAGGGTTACAATGGACACACGCACAATCGCACCTTGAATCGCCCGTAGAGTCTTGATTATGTAAACATTTAAGCCAACAGGAAACTGGAAGTGCGAATTGTACTCCCTAATATGTATTGTGTTAGGCCTTTCAAAAAAAAAAAATATTTAACGTACTAGGTTTTTATTTTTGCAAAATTTCTTTCTCGGTTTTGTTATCTATGTTTGAAATTTAGTTTTATTAGTTGTCGGGGTTCTTATGCTTTAAAGAAAATGACAAGCTTCGTGAGGTTTAATGAATAAATATCATGTATTTAATCTACTTGTTCAAAAATATATAGAGAGATTAGAATTAAATCTTTAGTTTAATTCTAATGGTATTTCAAAAGCAGAAATTTTTTAAATAGACATTTCTTATTTATGAAAATTTTGAACCAGAAAAGATCAAACATTTTCACTACAATAAAAAAAATATTTTATTCAGATGCCACATATGTGACGACTTTGTCTCTCAGTGGCGGGCTCGTTCTTAGACTATATAAATGAATGCAAGTTTTATTTTATATAAATTCAAAAAGCTGAATACAGCTTTGTCTTATTAAAAAGTCGGATAGAACACTGACCAAGATAATTATGATGACATAGTCAGGATTAAATGCCACATATGTAAGGTATTTTGCTTACCTATGTAAACATGAATGAGAGTGTATCATTTTAGTAGTTGGTATCGATTAATTAAATAAATAAACTTGCTCAAGTCTACATGTTTAAAAAAAAAACCTAATATATCATCCATTTTATTTCTTTTTATGTTATTAGTCAATGACGAATCACTAAAACAAATTAGTTGATTTAAGTCACTAGTTATAATCCTAATACTAAGAGTGTCACTTAAATTAGTCATTGATTAAAATGTAATAATTACATCATATTGAATAGAACTGTTGAACATTGATCTAAAAACCTAATGGGGTGGGTGTTACATATCAGCAGTTGAAGCAATCCCCACTTGTAACCACCTAGAGGACCCTCCATCTAAATTCATATCTTTAAGCTCACTCAACTTCACCTTCTTCATCCTGCATTCCTCTTCAACATCATTAAAACCATGCAAAGTTTCATGCATGCTTTCTCCATGCTGCTGCTGTTGAACATTGCTCTCATTATTTCCCCAAAGTTGCAAGAAAACTCTTGCTGGTGCTTCGTAATCGACTGGACTCGGGGATGAATTCATATTTGGATCAACTAATGGAGGGAAATTGAGATCAAGTGTTTGTGGATCATTTGTTTTTCTAGGCATTGGTTTCTTGAAGATTTCTGTTGGACTATCAAAATGGAATTGATCACGTAAATTTTGTATAAGTGTTGCGTCTGGTAAGTTGCCAGTAGTGAGCCAATGACACCTTTTGTGCCCACCCAAAGCCTGCCCTGATGTAAACACTCTTTGACATATAGAGCATTGATGGTCTCTAGACTTTGATTTTGTGACTCTGCTTTGTCGAATTCGATTTTCGAATAAAGATCAAGATGAGCAAATCCGGGTTCTGTAGAGTAAGATGATCCCATTAAATTTTCCTCTTGGTTGATCAAATCCTCTTCAAAAGAGTCATCCTCATTAAGGTTGGTGGTTTTTGTAGCATAACATCCCTTGACCTTCTTGTGACTTGCTCTGTGCCCCCCTAATGCTTGATGGGAGCTGAAGAATTTCTTGCAAGCTTTGCATTGGAACATACCTTTGTCCGTCTCGTCAGAAATCTTATCGTTGTGCTCTTTATTGATAAAGGATTTGTTTGACAACATTACTAAACAATTTGCAAGATCTTCCTCTTCCCTAGAGGCAGAGCAATTTCGATCATCGCGATTTTCTATCTCTGCCCTTTTGATGGTCACTCCATCATCCCTTGATTGTGCATATGGGCGCGAAAAACAGTCATCCAACGTACATTTGGCACGTTCATCATGAGGTCTAGCCGGAATGTCGGGATCGGCATCTCCGCTTGACCTGTGGTGTATGATTTTATTAGTGTTTGTACGAAGAAAATATGAGTGCTTGGTGGCTCCTTCAGCCTTGTTTCTAACAATGTAGCTCAAGCCCTTGTCTTCATTTGGGTGAAAACGCTCGGCCGAACCGACAGCGTGGGTTCTCATATGCCCACCTAGAGCTCCTGCACACGTAAATCCTCTATTGCACACTCTACAATAGTGTTTAATCACTAGTGGTGGTTGCTTTTGCTCACCATCTTCCACCAACCCCATGGCTTGTAATGAATTATAAAGAACTTTGTTAGAAAAGGGAGTGTGTTTTAGTGAAAGAATGAGAAAAAGGTGCACATATGTTTTTGGTTGGTGAGTAGTAGAGAGACATGTATATAAAGACGGTGTCTAGTGGTGGGGATATGGAGTGTGTGGGGGGGGGGGGAGTGAGGGGGTGTGTGTTTACTAAGGGGAAGTGAGGGAAGACCTAGTTTTTAGTAAAAGTTAGTTGATTGTGGATGAGAAGGGATTGGAAGTTAGGGGAGTAAAATAGGAGAGAGAGAGGAGTGAAGAGTGGGAGAGTGACATGTGGAAGTATTGTTCAAGTAAAATCAAGTGGTTGAGAGACTATTTCTAGGACTTGTGGTTCTATCACCGCCGGTCAACTACACCGACTTACACTAAGTTAAATGAACCAAGCTTGAACAACGCAATGCTTGGTGCGTTCGGCTCGTTTACAGCCCTAGGTAGGAGTACCTCATAAGATTGTTATTTTATAATTTTAAGGTTATGAGTTCGAACTGCGGAAACAGTCTTTTGCACAAAGTGTAGGAAAGACTGCGTATATCAGATCGCGAAGCGATTCGGTCCCTCTACGGATCTTGCACAAATACAAGAACCAAGTACACTAGAAACGTCCTTTAGGTAAATTATCACATCATGTCAAGTTATATTTTCAATTTCCGAAAAAAGATTATGACAAATTCTATGAGATAGTGTGGTACATGTGTAAAACTATCTATATAGGAGTGTTAATGAACCGAACCGAACTGAATAATAAGTTTTTAAATTCGGTTTCGTTAAGCTAAATGAACTATTCGACTCAGTTCGTTTACTGTAACGAATTTTAAAATTAGTTCGAATTCGGCTCAATAACGTTAATTGTTTAAACGAGCCGAACAATTCGACTCGTTTTAATAAACAAACCCAAACAGGTGTTCGAATTCGATTCGTTTAAGTAAAATCAACAAACAAATTTGAATCAAATACGAATCAAACTCTAACTGTTCGTGAAATGTTCGGTTCGCTTAACACCCTATAAAGATATGGGGGTATATTTTTTGTCCTCCTCGATACATGTAACATTATTCTAGTCCCGCATATTGCATCCTCTTTTTGGATAAAAAGACTTCCGAAGTTTGTATGCATTGTTATTAACTTCATTTTCCCCATTGATATGCTGCATTTTTATGATAATGTGTGTCCATGTTTGAATGTATAAATTCAAATAAATCATTGCCAGTGAGTTAAAACTTAAAAGGTTGAAGTAGTTGTTGAAAACTATGTTTGGATAATTTTCAAAGTTATGATTTTAAGTGTTGATTACTTAAGGAAGTGTCACACATATGATAAAAAGATGAAATATATTAAACATGTGAGAAAGTTTGAACAAAGAACATTGAGCGCTTCATAAAGCGTTTTATCATTCAAAAAGTTTAAACAGAAACTTTAGTTCAAACATTGAACGCTTCATAAAGCGCTTTATCCAATAAAAAAACTGGGATCTGAGAGTTCTGGCGCGCTACACCAAGCGCTTTATCATTTGAATAACTCGGATCAGAGAGTTCTGGAGCGCTACACCAAGCGCTTTATCATTTGGAAATTGAACAGAGAGTTCTGATGGCAACATGAAGCACTACATAAAGCGCTTGATCTATGAAAAAATATTATTATGTGTTACTTCACTCTCGTAACAAAGTGTTTCATGCTATCTAAAATGTGATAAATAGTTGTTTTCATTTACATATATGTTCTTAATGTTATACATGATTTTGGTGATTTTATTATTTGATTTTTATGAATATTATTATGTCTTGTAACTAATATGCCGTGGAAGTTATACGACTTACCAAAAAGGGCAAAAAGTGGAATTTTAAGTCTTGCAGGTACATTGTCTTCACATATTCTATAATATTACTATGTAACATGATATTATCATCTCAAGACTATCTCTATGACATTCGTCATAATTATTTCAAGACAAGACTATCTTTCTCAAAAAATGCTATCAAGGGAATTATCGTCTTTTATTCTCGGAGCATATCGCGACGACTTCACTATGATTATTTCTCAAGGATATTATTATCATCATTATGGACTTCTTATGGTATTCTTGAAGTATCAACATCAAGATTATTATTGCTATATTTGGTTTCGGTATTCTCGGGATTTCTCGTTATGTGATCTTTATTTGTCACACTATATGGTCATCTTATGATATCTATTAAAAGACTTATTCTCAGATTATTTTGCAGTAATTTCATGTCACAATTGACATGATAAATGTTACAAACTTCAAGGAGAGAAGGTGGAAATAGTTTTGACTATTTTCAACTTAAATCTGCCATTCATTTTGAATTCAATGGCTGAGATTAACTCTTATTTTTCTCATCAAAAATGATGCATTTACATGTGTAGAAGATGACTATCTCATATGATGACAAGTGTCAAAAGAAATGATGCTATAACCAATCAAAACTCAAGGATTATACTTAGTGGGCAAAAAGTTTGTCAACATGGCACACACATGGCCATATGGGGCGTTTTTATAGCTAATGGAGTTCAAATTTTGCTGAGATTTCCTTCTTCTCCCACATGTGCTATTATATGGAACAAACTTGGTTAACTTTTGAGAGATTTACTCATCATTTATCTCCTTCAAATCTGAAATTTCCATGTCATATAATGCTGAAAAAGTTGGTGACATAGTTGGACAAATCACATTGCTTGAAGGTGCCAAGTGTGCTAAGTCTTGAAGACAAGAACCAATGGTGTGAAGACAAGTGTGTTTGATGACATTCAAGGTGACAAATGGCAATCTTATCAACAAGGGATGCCTCACACTATAAATAGAGGTTGAAGTGAAGAGTTGAAGACACACCCTCTTGCTATCTATTCTTCTTCTTCTCTATTCTTATTGTGCAGCTTTTGGTGAATTTTTGAAGCATTATAGTGCTGCTTAGATACACCTTATTGTGGTAGAATTGTTGTAATTGATAAGCCAAGTTTATAAGGCTTAATCAAAAGGTGAAAAGAGGTGTATGAGGTGTGATAGTGCTGAAATTCTGTAAAGGTGTTGTGAATAGCCTGAATAGGGTTGGTGTGAAGCCCAAGGATCGAGCTTAAGGTGTAATTCTGTGACACTGGTGATAGTGAATACCGAGGAAGGTGTCCTCGAAGACTGGAGTAGGCACATTTGGCCGAACCAGTATAAAATTCTTGGTGTTCTTTACTTTCCGTACTTTTCACTTTCAGTTTTTTATTCTTGTTTTGTTAACACGTTTATAAATTCTAGAAAAAATAGCAAATGGTTTTCAAAATTGCTAAAATTTTTGCAGAGACATACTTTAGGTCTCTTAACTTTCATTTAAAACCGATTGACTCAATTTGGATAAGTTTAGGTTAATCAAAAATCCAAAGTTTTGCAACTGCTACATCTGTTTTTTAGATTTGCAAAAGTTGAGAAAAAGTGACTTGGTTGACTAACTTCCCAAACGAATTTTCCAAAACTGTTTCAACCCATTATTATACATATCTTAAGGGTTATTGTGTTAAAGTTCAAAGGTTTTGTACTTGGGGATTGGCGGGGGAAAATTTGCGAAGTTGAGTCAATTTCTGAACTCCTGTTCTGGAATTCGTGTAGACAAATAAGTCTTTGATTAGTTGAGGTCTTAAAGATTTTATTTTGACTTGAAATTTTTACAGGAGTAGAACACATCTTGAAGTATGTTTTTGCAAGTTTCATAATTTTTGGAAGTGTTTTTAAAGTTGGAAAAATATTTGCACCCCCCAAAACAGTTTCTGTTTTCTTTGTTTCAGATTTCAGAAATGAGAGGTTTTGAAAAGGGTTTAAAATAGTGTGATTTCCGCTAACCTCTATTCACCCCCCCTCTATGTGGTGTTTGTGCAGGGATTTCGATCTAACAATTGGTATCAGAGCGAGGTTACCACCACTCTAAGAATACGAAACAAAAGACAAGGTACCTTATCTACTTTCACACAATGGTCATAGTTCCTCACAAAGGTGAGTTAGAAGGTATGTCTACTCAACGTCCTCCTCTTTTTGATGGTAATAACTTTGTTTCATTGGAAGTTGAGAACGAAATTATTCTTGATGGCTATAGATACTGATTATGGTCAATAGTTGAGGATGGTCCATATATTCCTACCAAAGTTGTTAAAGTAAATGATGTGACTCAAGAGGTAGAAAAATATAAAAGTGAATGGACTAGTGATGATAAGAAAAAGATGTATATGAATGCTAAAGCTATGCAATTACTCTTGAATGATCTTACTACTTCCGAAGCAGGTTATGTTTCTAATTGCAATAGTGCTCATGATATGTGGAAATCTTTGGAATTAAAGCATGAAGGTACAAGCGATGTTAAAGATTCAAAAATAAATATGTTTATGATTGAATTAGAATGCTTTAAAATGCTACCAAACGAATCCATAGTTTCTATGGATTTTAAGGCTTACTAATGTGTTTAATGCTCTTGAGTCATTAGGAAAGTCTTTTACAAATAAAGAGAAGGTACAGAAAGTCCTTCAAAGCCTGCCTGCTGAATGGGATGCAAAGGTTACTGCGATTGAAGAAATTGAATCCATCATCAAAATGGATGAATTGATTGGCTCACTCAAGGTATATGAAGCAAAAATGAATCAAAGAAAGTCTGAGTCTTCAAAACAATCCGTAAGGCTATTGCTTTCAAAACTATCGAATCTTCACATGTGAGCATTAATGAAGAAAATGATGATAGTGAGTTAGATGACGATTTAATTTTAGTAGCAAGAAAATTGAGAAGATTTTTTAAATGTACAAATAAAAAAACAATCTTCTTCTACTCCTTCTCAACTTAAAAGAACTAATTCTTCTAGGAATGAGAATAATGAAAAATGGTATAACAAAGAGTTGAAATGCTATGAATATGGACAAAAGGGACATATTTCTTATGATTGTCCAAACAAGAACAAGCAAACAAAAGAGACTCAAAGGAATAAGCAAAAGGAGTCAAAGCCAAAGAAATGTAAAAGAGCAATGAAGGCTAGTACTTGGAGTGACTCATTCGACTCAGAATCCGAGCAATCTGAAGATGAAGAAGCACAAGTATGCTTTGTTTCAAAAGAGGTAACATCTTCTTCTGATTTAGATTCTGAAAATGACATGTCTCTTGATGAAATGCATATTGAGTTTATGAAATGCATGCTCATTGTAAAAGTTGTCTAAAGAGAAAAAGAAACTAATTGAGGAAAACAACAAGTTGAAGACGTCCAAAACCGTCATGTGCCCTTTTTTTTAAAGAAATATTTTTTCAATAACAAAAAGTTTGTGTCTAATTTATTTTTACGGTTGTGTTAACGTGTATATTCTATAGAAACGTAACATTTTCTCAGTAAATAGTTTTTTTTTTACAATCTATTCAGATAAAATGACAACTGAGTGTTTGTGTTTACTGTTTTTACGTGCGTTTCAATGCCAAACAGTGTATGGGGGGCTCCCCTGCCAGTAACAGGCTCACCATCAGTGTGAAGGCCAAACAGACTACTACATCCTATAGCGTAACAGTGCTCTCGCCTAAAGATAGGTAAAAGAAGTGGGTCTCTTGTCGCCGCCTTTCCATGAATGCAGTGATAAAACAGTAATCCATCTTAACCTTACGACACTGTATGCTCCCTATAGCCCTACATGCTCTATGTATGTCCTGCAATTATCGGCGACGATTGAATTCCTGTTAAAAGTTACTGTCTTCAGCACATCTACCGTGATATACATAGTGTTACTCCTAAGATGGAGGATCATATGTTCGCCCTGGAGCGCCAACAAATCTTTTAGATTTGACATCAACTCGTTAACAACACCACTACTACTACCAAATGATCTCATACTAAACATCAATATGTAATTGCATAAATTAAACAAAGACCAACATAAATGCATTACATAAAAATAAATAACTAACTTAAATTAAATGAATACATGTTCATATGCAGTCAAAACAAGTAAATAAAAATAATTAAATACTAAATAGATTCATGCAATCGAAATAAATAAATAACAATAATTAAATACTAATATATGTTCGTTCAATCGAAACAGTTAACTGACAGTAATTAAATACTACTATAAGTTCACACAATTGAAATAAGTAAATTACATATAGTGAGTACTAATGTACGCTTATGCAAGCAGGACAATAATTGACAATAATTAAATACTAATTTATGATAATCGAAACAATTAATTGACAATATTTCAATACTACTTAACCATGCATGAAATACAATAATTAAATAACTAAAAATTACAATAATTAAATAACTCACAAGAGAGAAAGCTCGAGTCTATCTTCAGGTGTGTTTGTGTTTTATGTTGTGCGTAGATTCCGGCAGAATTTTGTTGTATTTTAAAATAGTGAAAAAATTGAAATGAAAATGAAAGGTTTATATAACCACCTACAATGTCGCACAAGACGGTTATATCAAAAGTATTGTAATAGGCGGTTGTTGTCTAAAAGTTAGAATGATATAAAAACGGCTTCGACAAAACCGTCCTATATAAATATAATTTTCTTCTAAATAAAAGATCAAAATAAATTTTTTCATTAAAACTACTATATTTCTTCTATCCCGCAATTTATGTGTTTGTTCCACCCCCCAAAGTCCATGACCCACTTCTTTTTCTCTTGACCTTTTTAATACTATAGACCGGTGAAATTACAAACTTTTGCTTCTTTTTTTTTTTCTTGTATACAACATAGTGAGCACAATTGAATTACAGTTTCTAGTTGAATCACCTTACAATAAACATTCGATATAAATTACATGTGACAATACAAAGACAAGTTATATTTATTATATTCCTTTACATATATTACAACATCATTAATATCACAATCAATTACTTTCTTTGGTCCCAAGTACATTTTAAGAATCAAGTTTTCTTAGCTTGTCAAAGCCTCAAAAGATCAAGTGATTAACTAAATTATGCAACCCGGCTAAAGAACAATAGAATGATTTCTTGTGAATAGGACATCCGCAATGAAATAGAATCTTCTTTGCTTTTCTTTGTACTATACTAAACCTTTTTTTGTATATCATCTAAAACTTATGTAAGAATCCAAATATTAAAAAACAAAAATAAAATGGTATTCCTATTCTACCCAAATCATATGAACAAAAGAAATAAACAAAACCTACCATGACTAACAAAGAAGTCAACCTCGATATATTTCTATTTGTATCCATCACAAAGCTCCATCCAGACGAAAGATCCGATTCGGACAAAGAACTAAACTTGAAATTCGGGTTTGACCCATACAAGCTTTGAACACCCTCCACGTCATCAATCCTCAAATCCACTTTCCTAGTCCGAGGGCTCAAACTTGGGTACATCACAGCTTCCTTAACCGAAGAGTGAGCTAGCCCAAGTATGTGTCCGATCTCATGGGTCGCCACCGACTCCAAATCAACGGCTTTCTTTGACTTTTTCTTGATTAAAGTCAACGGCCCATCTCTCAGCCGCATCAAAATGAAGCCTCCCGTTTTTCTGGCGAGAAAGCATGCGCCAAGATCCCCAACACCCCATCAAACGGCTCACCGTCGCCGTGACCCCCCGTTATAAAAGCCGATTCGGATATCGGCGGACGGTAATCATCGGTTTCCGTGAAGTTCGCCGGTATCACTGACGACCACCGGGCAAAAGAGCGCGCGAAAACGGATTTTATTTCTTGGATGTTTATGTAATCGATCATAAACATCGGGGAGAAAGCGTATGTTAGTATCATCGGATTTGATTTTGTCCATCTGGGCTCTCCGTAAAAATAAGCATAGTGAATTTTAGCATGCAGATTAATGACGTCGTCGCTGACGCCACACCTCGGAGAAATAATTTGATTGACGGTGTCGGAGTCGAGTTTTCCGGTGGCTTTTAAGCCGAGTTTTCTTTGGTAATTTAACACAGCGGATTCGAAATCGTCGTCGAAAAAATCTGTTAGATTAACGGTTTTCTGAGTGTTTGGGATTGAGAGATAGCCGAAACGCTGGAAGTATTTTTTGAGCTGGGACATGCCGGTGACATGGCTGCCTTTTTCGGCGTCCATGAATTTCATGAAGCGTGCCATGAGGTGTTGGTGTTGCTTTGGGCTTCGACGGGTAATTCAGTTGGAAAGATTCCTGGCGGGAAAGAACGGCGGGAAAAAGAAGGAGAGGGAAAGGAAAAGGAAGGAGGAAGTTAAGGTGAAATAGGGGAAGATGATGAAGATGATAACTGAATAACGGCAACATGTTTTGTTGCTTTAGCTGATCTATGAGGCTGTAAGATATATATAAAAAAAAAGGTTATTAGTATTGGGACGACATCTCCTCATCCCTAACTCATCACTTTTTTTTCTAACACCCGACATGTAACAGCAGTGAGGAGTAGTGAAGCTAGATGAGGGGCTAGAGAGGAAGAGGTGTATGAAGGAAGACTGATGTCACATGTCAGACGGTGGAGAAGGAGATAAGAGGTTTGGGGGGTAAAGAGATCACATCCCATTGTTATTATAAGATGTTGGGAAATTTGTCTAGATGCCTATCATGCATGGTTGCTTTCAAAGAGAACTTTGTTTTTCCTTTTTTCTCTTTCTTATGTCTCTTTCAACATGCGTGTTAGACTGAGTAGTAATTCATTGGTCATTAGGAAAGATATCCTCTTACAAAAACATACATAATTTTGACAAAACTTACACTATATACATACAAATATATATATACACACATACATACATACATACATATAAATATATATGTGTGTGTGTGCGCGCGCGCGTGTGTATATGTGTATACAATATTTATCATATATAATATATATGTATGTATAGCCGGAGGTCTCATTGGAAGCGAACTTTCTATCCCTTAGGATGGATGCATTGTTTGTCTGCCTCTCACCCTTCCCAGACCTTAATGATAGCTTTTGATGTCGTTGAGATATACTGGATTGTGATATACTAGATATGTGTTGTTGCTGTAGTATATGTATGTATAAATAACATACCTACATAATGAAAAATGCTGCTAGTTGAAAGTACCATGGTGCAAATCCATCTAACAACATAGGGTTTAAATTTCTACCAATGACTTGGATTTAGACTTCTTGTAAATATATCTGGCACACAGACTTTAGGACCGTTTCACTCTAACAAATCTTTCGAATTATATCATTTACAAAATTCTATTAAAGACGCAATATCAGATTGCAAAACGATTCGTTTCTTTTGCAGACCATACGTAAACGTAAGAACTTAGTGCACCGTGAACGTTTTTTAGAGTCTAAAGTTGGGTTCAACCAATTTTAATGAAACATACATAATATTTGACGAGCTACCGTAAATCCAATTAAAATCTTAGCTACTTGAGTTGTTGGGTATAATCGATGTATATATAAATTCACAATCTCTATTTATTTGAGTGAAGCTCAAACGTTTACTTTTCCTTTTCATTTAAAAGAAATTTTTTCTTTTTATCTTCACGGTGTATTTAATTTTCATAAGCTCCTTATTTTGAAGGGGATGCCGGAGCTCCCACCTCCATTTTCTTCCAATACATGTTTATTTTTCTTGAATCTACGCAGGTATATATATAGAGTAGGAGTTTTAGTGGAAACAAATTATTTATCCTTTGTGATGGATATATTATTGGTTTGTCTCTCATCCTTTCCAGATTCTAGCGATAATTTTTGTTCTCGTTTGGATATACTGAATATGGTTGTGAATATTATTGTTGTTGTATTCTCAACTCTTAGTCACGGCTTTACAACAAGGACTGATCAAAAGATATATGATCTCATTTATGATTTATTATATGGTATATGTTGTCTTGAACCATTTGTCTCTCTCTTTTTCTCTAATCAATATGCTAGACGTCTTATAAAAAATATTCATGATAGATATGACTGTATATTAAATTTTCTATGTGAAAGTATTTTATAACACATAAACTCATATGACTATCTTTGTATTATAAGATAGAAGATATACTAATATATATATATATATATATATATATATATATATATATATATATATGTATAAGAGATCCTATGTGGGTATGTAGTATATTTGAATGGATTGAATCAAGAAAAGACTTGCATAGGTAGGAACGAAGCACAAGGAAAATAAAAGTATACAATCCAAGTCAAGAAAGTCCCTTTCGTGTGCACCTTTTCTACTTTGCAGATATAAGGGTGGGTCAACCACTTACTTTACTTTCTTTTTATTTTAAAAATATGTTACATCACTACTATTATACTAAGAAATGCATCTTGGTCGACATTTAAGCCTATAATTGACAATTTTTGGAAATTTCAAAATTAATTTAACTTATCCGGGTACCCTTTATCTTTACAACAATAACGACAACAATCACACCTATTATATCACAACGACAACAATCGCTAGGGCAAGTGATACAGAGTTTGCTTTCAATGAGACCACCGACTCTATATATACATGCATAGACAGTACAATAATAGGAATATGTACTATCGAATGGATTTTACCAAATATAAATCAAAAGCTTTTATGTTAAAATAGTCAACAACGGATGTGCATAAATAGTTGGAAGACAAAGACCAAAACGAAAAAGTGCAAGTCAACCTAAAGTGTAGAGACTATCTAATTATCATTTAGGTATGCTTTAAGGTGTCCCTATACCCTTTATCTTTATTCATTTGAAATGAAACCTTTGGAAATATTAGATTACAATTTTTTTATAGAACTTTATTAGATTATAAAGTGGACATCACTCTTTCTAATATATCATTGTCATTTCCTAACATCGCTCTTTCCTAAATTTGACCCTTTTTTCTCCTTTTTTTTTTTCCTTCCTAATATATCATTATCATTTCCTAACTTCATTATCTTTATCTGTGTGTTTTGGTGAAGAATAGTTTTGGTTTGTTGACCAAATTATTCAGTGATAAAAACGTCGTCGACTATTTTCTATTCTCTTTCTTTTCCTTTTTTCTCAACAGGTGACTTTACTTTTTAATTTCTAGACGATGTCTCTAAGTCTATGATTTGTTGTTGTTGTTAGATAATTTTTTGGTGAAGACGAATAAAAGTGAACAACCAGATCACCATGAAACTAAAGAGATGAATATGGCATTTTTAGTCACAACCGAGATCGCGGTTGAAGATAAAATACCAATAGAGCGTTGTCATGTTTATTTGTCCACCCGCGATCTATGGTCAATAAGATACCAATAGAGCGTTGTCATGTGCTGAGAACATTCGTTGTTCTGCAGCGTTGTCTTGCTGAGCTCTGTTTTGTGTTATGCTCTACTGTTTGACGAAGGACATTCATTGTTCTGCAGCATTGTCGTGCTGAGCTCTGCTCGACTGAAGTGTCTGAGAGCACAACTATCGTTTGTTGTGCTGAGGTACCGAGGTCGTCAGGTCAGTGATCAGCTCAAAACGCAAATACAATTGCGCTGACTGGACTGGTCTGATATGTCTGACTTTAATGCATCTCGGCTGGAAGGCTGATAGCACATGACCACTGTTCTGAAGTGCTGTTCAATTCAGGTTGGCAGATCGGCTGACTGCTCAGGATCCAAACTCAATTGTGTTATCTGAAATGTCTTGACTCTGCAGATCAGTCTATCCTACCCTGAGCTCGGCAGGTGGGCCATTAATATAGAGAAGTCAATTTTGTGTGACTTGAATTATTTTTAACAATTTTTAAGACGTATTCATTTTGATTATGTGCTTATTCAAGTTTGTTTCTGATCATAACAAAGACTAAATGGAGAATGCTAGCTCTAGTTCAGCTCAAGGCGTAAACATGCAAAGCTCTACTTCCAATGGCACCAAATGCTGGGATGCCGAAGCATGTTCCCGCACAGGGTCCTGTAGTGGCCCAAGTGGAGAAACCTGAGAAGTTCAGTGGGAGCTTCTTCAAGCGTTGGCAGCAGATGATTGTTGTTCTTCTTGACTGCCATGGGGTTGGCTTCTTTCTTTACCTAGGACCCACCTGTGGGGGGTCTTGAGGAGGACCAGACCCAAAATATGAAGAACAAAACTCTTTGTTGAAGCATGAAACTTTAACAATTATGTTTTGTCTGAGCCATATTCTGAGATGCTTGGATAACTCTTTATACTGTTTGTACTACACGTACAAAACTACAAAGACTTTGTAGTAGGATTTGAAAAAGAAATATCGTACGAAAGATGCCGGCATTAAGAAATTTATTATCGGCAAATTCTTGGATTTTAAAATGTCTGATTCTCTAACTGTTGTTTCTCAAGTTGAGGAACTTCAGACATTGGTAGCCGAGATGGAAGAGGAGGTCATATTGCTCAGGAAATCTTTCATGGTCACTGCAGTGATTGAGAAGCTACATCATTCGTGGAGAGAATTCAGAAGCTATCTCAAACACAAGAGAAAAGAAATGACATTGGAAAATCTGATTGTCCGACTCCACATGGCGGAAGACAGTCGCCGATATGAAAAGAAGCCACATTCCAGTGGTGGTCAGGCCAAGACCCATGTTGTAGAGGCCAAGAAAAAGAAGGGCTAACTCGGAGTGAACAAGAAACGCAAAGCAGATCTCCAAGAAGTTCACCGGAAAATGCTACAATTGTGTTATTCAGAGGCATGTCAGCAATGAGTGCCAGAAGCCCAAGAAGAAGCAAAAAAGGCAAAGGCCAGCATAGTCGATGTCATGGATGATCTGAACCTCTGTGCGATGGTTTCAGAGTGCAATGATGTAGGGAACATACGCGAATGATGGCTTGATACTGGCGTCATGAGACATGTCTACTCCAGCAGAGAGATGTTCACGGAGTACCAGCCCATGAACAATGAACAACTTTACATGGGAAACTTGGTCTCTTCAAAGATTTAAGGCAAGGGCAAAGTTGTTCTGAAGCTGACCTCGGGAAGGATGTGAATCTGCAGAATGTGCTGCATTTCCCAACATTCAGAAGAATTTAGTATCTGGATCTCTTTTGGTCATGCATGACTTAGACTAGTGTTATAGTCCAATAAGGTTATTCTTTCGAAAAAATGACATGTATTTCTGGAAGAGGCACTTGTCGAATACGATGTTATATTGAATGTCATCACTATTGTATCCAAAAGATATTTGCCCTTTGAGGTTAATAATAATACTTCCTCTTCTGCTTTCATGCTTGAATCTTCTTCTTCTTGTTTATGGCATTATCGTTTGGGACATGTGAATTATTAGTCATTACAACGTATGGTTAATCTTGACTTGTTGTCCAAATTAAAATTTGATAATGAGAAATGTCAAATATGTATTGAAGCGAAGATGGCGAAGGCGCCATTTCCTTCAATAGAAAGGAACACTGAACCTTTTGATTTAATTCATACCTATGTGTGTGATTTAAAGTCTGTGCAAACGAGACATGGTAAAAGGTATTCGTAACTTTTATCGACGGTTGCACATGATACTGTTATGTCTATTTGCTAAATAGCAAAGATTAGGCCCTTGATGCTTTCAAAGACTATAAAAATGAAGTTGAGAATCAACTTAGCAAACAAAATTAAGCAATTTTTAGTGATAGATGTGGCGAATATGATGCACCGTTTAATGAGTTTTGTTCAAGATATATGTCATTATTCATCAAACGGCTGCACCATATTCACCTCAATCGAATGGTATTGCAGAACACAAAAACCGAACTCTAAAAAAGATGGTGAATGCTATGTTGATAATTTCAGGCTTACCTCAAAACTTGTGGGGGGAAGCCGTTCTCTCAGCTAACGTCATTTTAAATAGAATTTCATTCAAGCAGATGGATGAAACCCTATACGAGCTTTGGAAAAGCTACAAACCTAGCTACAAATACTTGAAAGTGTGGGGGTGTCTGACTAAGGTTGTTGTACCTAAATCAAGACGAGTGAGAATTGGGTCTAAAACGGTTGATTGCATATTCATCAGATATGCAACGAACAGTAGTGCATATCATTTCTTGGTGCACAAATCGGATATTCCTGACATACATGAAAATGTCGTTATGGAGTCAAGGGACTCAGTGTTCTTTGAAGATATCTTTCTGAGGAAGACAATAACAATGAAGAAACAGGAGCTGGTAAACGAGTGCATGAGGCGACTCCTCAAGGAGATGAGGAACTTCGTCAAAGCAAGCGTGCCAAAAGACCAACTTTGTTTGGTTCGGATTTTCTAACCTATATGGTAGAAAATGAGCTAAGAAACTTTTTCGAGACAATGTCAACTCCAGAAGCTCCATTATAGAAAGAGGCAATTAACAGTGAGATGGACTCAATTATTCGAAATCACACTTGGGAGTTGGTTGATCTTCCACCAGGAAGTAAACCACTCAGGTGCAAGTGGATTTTTAAGAAGAAATCGAAAGAAGATGGGTCTATCGAAAAGTACAAAGTAAGGTTGGTTAGCTAATGGCTA
>AP025071.1:3692160-3708956 GCA_036186865.1 Eustoma russellianum
GCTGATTGGGCGTATGTTTGAGACTGTGGCGACTATTTGGTTTTTGAAGAATAAGTTTCTGTTTGATGAAGAGTTTCTACAACCGGATATGCATATCACGATACATCGTATTTTTGAAAGATCTCGAAATTTTAGATTAGCATGGGATCGAGTAGCAAGTCCTGTAAATGTTATGTAAGTAGTTTATGATCTCCCCCTGATGTACATTTTTTACAATGTTAATATATGCAGTGATCCTTTTCGCGTAAAAAGAAGTATGTCCACACCATAGTAAGGTTACATTTGTAACTTCACATGAGAAAAATAAAGAAAATGTATAAAATCAAAACGTCTTATTGTCTGCGGTCACCACCATCTCCGGCTTCCTATTCTTCTCATCCTCCAAAATAGATCCGTCTGGCGCCAAACGGCCAAAGGACACTGGATCTAGACCCTTAATTTTCTTCTTTCACCAACTTTTGAAAAACTGAAACTAGTTGAATGTTATCCTTCTGTAGTGTAAGGACGATTTTGTTACTCTAATAGCTCCAAATATATACCTTCAACTTACCATGTTCACCGAGTGGTTCTTTTCTCTGAAATTGCTGAAGAAAACTATATATGAATCAAGAAATCGGGAAAACCGCTAGGTTTGGATAAGGAATCGGAAAAGGATGGCAAACGACATGAATAACGGTGCAAAAATGTGGGATTGTTTGGAGGAATCGAGGATATGAAGGGAGGTGGTGGAGATGATGGCTGAGGTAACTGGATGGAAGATGATGGCTGAGGTGACAGGAACATTTATCTAGGAGGTTAGGATTCTTTCCTCGCTTTCCCCTCACTCTATTGGTCACCACGCAATACGTGTCAGCAGGGATAAGTGATGAGGCTAGATTAGAGTCACTTTCATTTAGGCTCACTACCCATCACCTCATGCCACGTGTGGTGTGCTGACAAGTGAGATTTAGAGAAATTGGGGCATGAGATCACAACCCATATCTCGGAGGTGGGTTTGGAGAGCTTGGATTTGGAGGATGTGGAGGTGAGGAATGCATGGTGGTGTTGGTGGTGTTGGTGAAATGGAATATGGAGGTGTCGGGTCTCTGCCAACCCACATAAGAAAAGAAAAAAAAACTGAAATACAAAATAATTTTCATTTTAAAAATGCAAAAGTTGAAATTACTAATTTACATATATCAAAGTATCCTTAAGAGCAATTTTGACTTAGAATACAGACTTGTCGAGTTTTTCTTTTTCAGTAAACTTATATACAATGTCATCAAAACGAAAATTAGAATTGACGTAACATTGATAAGGCCGTTAAAGAAGGTGTGTCTTACAACAACTGGTAAGGTTGCTGCTTTGTGACTTTGAGGTCACGGGTTCGAGCCGCGAAAACAGCCTCTTATACAATGTGGAAGGTAATGCGGGTATTTTCCTATATCCTGTGCAAATACGGAAGCCCATTACGACGAAAACGCCTTTTTATTTATAAGGCCGTTAACTCGGTTCAGTCTAGACATGCAAGTTTGTTAAACAATGCATTAATAGATCAAATATTCTGCATTCACACACAAAATATTCAACAACAACAACAATCATACCCAGTATATTTCAACGATATCACAAGTTATCGCTAGAGTCTGGGAAGGGTGAGAGACATGCAAACAATACCTTCATCCCAAGGGATAGAGATTTTGCTTCCAATGAGACCCCCTGCTGTATATGTACCTGCACAGATATCATAATAATAGGAATATGTATTATTGAAGAGATTTTATTGAACAGACACCGAAGTCTTCTGATATTAAAATAGTCATAAAGTGGATATGCACAAATAATTGAAAGACAAAGATCGAAACAAAAATGTGTAAAGTTAACCTAAAGTGTAAATACTATATAATCCTCTAAGTATGCTCGAATGTGTCCCTATATCATGCCCTACCCCTCCTTAACCTTAATCTTCTACCTCCATGAACTCCTATCCTGGACCATGTCCTCAGAGAGGTGCAACTCTAGTAAGTCATGCTTAGTCTGCTCATCTCACGTTAGTTTCGGCCTGCCTTTACTCCTCTTCCATTCTAAACTGAGACTTTCAATTTCTCTGACAGACGTCATTGTCTGTCTCCTCTTGACATGCACAAATCATCTCAATCTTCCCTCTCTTATCTTATGTGCTACACTAGTCACCCCTAACCTTTCTCTGTATACCTTATTTCTTATCTTGTCTAGCCTTATATGCCCACACATCCATCAGCATCCTCATCTCAGCCACTTCCATCTTTTGTGATTGTGTCCTCTTGATGGCCCAACAGTCTGTTCCATATAACATTGTCGGACGCACTGCCACCTTATAAAATTTTCCTTTAATTAGTTGGAAAATTCTAGTCACACAGCACCCCTGAGGCCACCCTCCACCTATACCAACCTGCATGAACTCGGTGTGCTATGTTACTTTCTATGTCCCCATCTTTCTATACAAATGATCCTAGATACTTGAACTTATTTACCTTTGGGACCAGTTGACCCTCGATGGTGAGTTAGCTATTCTCATTGTCGGCTGTGTTGCTAAAGTCGCAGTGCAGATATTCAGTCTTAGAACGACTAATCCTTAGGTCTTTTCTCTCTAAATCACCTCGTCACTCCTCTAGTCTCATACTCAGGTTATGTCTACTTTCTGCGACTAATACAATATCGTCAGCAAAAAGCATACATCATCGGACTGTATCTTGGATCGACTTTGACAACTCGTCTAGGACAATTGCAAAAAGAAATGGGCTCAAAGCGGACCCTTGATGGAGCCCTACCTCCACCGGAAAGACGTCTGTACTTCCTACAGGCGTATGAACAAACACACAAAAATATTAAAAAGCTGAAAAGAAAAACCAACAAAACTATATAACAATAAATCAAGGAAACTCATATATAGAAACAAGTTAAACTTAGGCAGTAAAGAAAGGTGATAGAAATCAATATTTGTGAATAAAAACAATTCTTTTCTTTGATTTTCAACACAATATACATCACCTATAAATAGTACAATGTCAAAGCTATCTATGGTAACTATATATCAAATCAAATATTTGATTTGATATTTGATCTGATTTGATGAGTCTAAATTAGGTAAGATTACTTTACAAATTCAGCCTTGATTTGATATTATCTTCTTAACACTCACTCTCAAGTTGTTTATTGGAGTCTTCAATACCCAGCTTGCTTAGTACTGATTCATAAACTCTTCTGGTAACCGCCTTTGTAAGTATATCAGCAAGTTAATCTTCATATTTGATGAATGGTAGCTCAACACTTCCTTCCTCAAGCTTTTCCTTGATAAGATGTCGGTCCACTTCAATATGTTTCGTCCGATCGTGATGTACTGGATTTTTAGAGATACTTAGGGCTGTATTATTATCACACAATAGTCGCACTGGGAGACGTACTTGGATCCTAACTTCGCCCATCAAATTCTTTATCCATAGTATCTCTACAGCCCCTTTGGCAATCCCTCTAAATTCTGCTTCTCACTTGAAAACGTTACTACCTTCTGTTTTTTGCTTTTTCATGTGACTAGATATCCTCCGACGATGGTAAAATACCATGAGGTTGATCTTTTATCGTTTGGATTTACTGTCCAGTCAGCATCTGTAAACACTTTGATATTTAGGTGACCATGTCTTTTTGTAAAAAATCCCCTTCCCGGGTGTCCCTTTCAAGTATCTCACGATTCTTTTTGCAGCTATCATATGCTCATCTTGCAGGTGATGCATAAACTGAGTCACAACTCCATCTGCATTGGCAATACCTGGCCGTGTATGAGACAGCTAAATTAAATTTTCCAACCAAACGCTGATATCGACCGCGATCTACCATTGGAGCTCCTTCTACTATTTGCAACTTGTGGTTTACTGCCATCGGTATTTTTGCTGGCTTGCAATCCATCATTCCGACCTCAGTAATAAATCAAGTATATATTTTGGTAGGATATCACAATACCACGGCTGGTTCGAGACACTTCTATGCCCAGAAAATACTTTAGAGTTCCCAAATCTTTCATCTCAAATTCTGAGGATAGCCTTTGACGTAATCTCACAATCTCTTTTTCTTCATTTCCTGTGATAATACACGTTACCTTAGCCTCTTTTCTTTTTAGGAAGAGCGTATGATCAACATTACTTTGCTGGTACCCACTTCGTTTCGTTGCTTCTGTGAATCTGCCAAACCATGCTCGTGGACTTTGCTTTAGCCCATATAGAGAGCTCTTTAGTTTACATACCTCACCTGTCTGAAATCCTTTTGGAAAACTTGGAGGGGCCTCCATGTATACTTTTTTTCGCAGTTCTCCATGTATGAAGGCATTTTTTATATCAAGCTGGTAAAGTGGTCAATCTTCATTAGCAGCTATAGAGAACATTATTCTGATTGTGTCAATCTTGGCAACAGGTGAGAAGGTCTCTGAGTAATCGACTCCATAATCTGTGTATACTCCTTCGCCACAAGTCTCGTCTTGTATCGTTCAATTGTTACGTCTGCCTTGTACTTGATTGTGAACACCCACGGACAATCAACTGGTTTTTTCCCTCTGGAAGCATGCATTTCTCCCGCGTTTCATTCTTTAATAACACTTCCATTTCAACTTCCATGGCTGCTCGCCATTCTTTGTTCCTTCTGGCCTCCTATACCGTGCGGGGAATAGGCTCCGAGTATGTCAATAGAACCCTTCCTTGATTGACAAGGTATCTGGTTGGCCGATGCCCTTGCTCTAGTGAGTACCGCTCAGGCGGAACTCCCTTGTTCCTTCGTGGTGGAAGCATGTGTTCCTGTCTTTCTGTAGGAGCATTCACACATTGTTCATTATGTAATTCACCAGACGGAGTACTTACCTCTTGGAGGACATGCTCCGAGGTAGACGTCTCAGGAATGGACACTGTCCCTTTAGCTTCTTCCCCGTTGACTGAAGTCAGCTCAGTGGCGCCATCTGCTTGTTTATGTTGGACAGTCTCTCGGTAGTCAAAACTGTGTAACCACTCAAAGGAGGGTGGCTCACCCCTAAACTCCCTTTGAGATCTGACTCGATATTCAAAATAATAGTCGGATTCCAAAAAGACGCAGTCCATGGTAATATAAAGTTTGCAGGTAGAGGGATTGTAACAACGATATCCTTTTTGATGACTGTCATACCCGATAAACACAACTTGACTCAAGTTTTGATCGTTCTGTTTTACGAATATGAACATAAACCAAACACCTAAAGATACAAGGAGGTAGAGTAAGAACGGGGGGAATAGTGGCATGTGTAGCTATGAAGTCGGGTCTGATGACCTAAAGCTTTGGTTAGTAGATGGTTCAATAGGTAGACAGCTGTTCCAACGGCATCGGACCATAAATATTGTGGTGCCTGGGATTCAAATAGCATAGCCCGGGTCATTTCGTAAATAATACGGTTCTTTTGTTCCGCTGCCCTATTCTGTTGAGGAGTATGTGGGAATGTGGTTTAATGGATCAGCCCGTGGTTTTGGAAAAAGGTTTTGAGAAGAAGATATTATGTGCCATTATCTGATCAGAGGGTCTTTATGGCAGTATCATATTGGGTTTTTATAAGGTTGAAGAAATGGGTAAATTTGTCAGGAACTTCGAATTTATGTTAGAGAAAATATACTCATGTCATGCGTGAGAAATCGTTGATAAATAGAACAAAATATTGGAATTGATGATGGTTGGTTACATATCCTGGACCCATGCATTAGAATAAACTAAAGAAAACATTGTCTTAAACCGAGCATTATTAGGACGAAATGTGACCCGGTGGTTTTTAGTACGGATACACATCTCACACTGTAAAGACATATGTTTATGAGAAAACAAACGGGGAAGCAAAAATTTCAAATAACTTATCGAAAAGTGACCTAAACGGCGGTGCCACAGCCATAACTGTCGATTGACTGTCCTGCGAGCAAGCATAGACCGACCCTGCTGAGCAACTTCGTCAACGTAGTATAGGCCTCCGCGTTTAGTGTCACGCCCAATAATCTCCTTCGTATGTATGTCTGGCAAAAGGCAAAAGTGAGGGTATATGAGTGCGACACAGTTAAGCTTTTTAGTAACATGGCTCAATGATAGTAATTTGGAAGATAGAGTAGGCACATATAGACAGTGAGTGAGGTTCATGTCTGGAGAGATTTGAATAAACCCTCCTTTATGAACAGGTATGATTTCATCGCTAGTAGTCTCAATGTGGGTTTTGGAGGGTTTAAAAATCGAAGTAAAGTCACTCTGGTCATTTGTCATAGTATCAGTGGCCCCACACTCAAATATCCAAGCCGTAGAAGTAGGATTGTGGTTGGGCATATTTGCTGGAAAATTAGGGACTGATTTGGACGTTTGGGTAAAATGAGGAACTAATTTGGATTGTGGGTCAAATTTAGAGACTGAGGTAGTATTTAAGGCAATCTGAGGGAGTATTTTGGGAGTTTGGTTTTTTTGGGGACTATTCTGGATTTGAGGATTCTTCAGGGACTTGTTTGGAGTTGTGCAAAGAATATGGGGGTTGGAAATTAACCCCCCCCCCCCCGAGAGTTTAAAAATGGAGGGTTTGGAGATACCTGCCGCCGCTTCACTTATCTTCTCCATGTTTCTAGAGAATTCCTTCCCTTCGGTTGGCTCTCCCTTTGTCTCCTGACCCTTGTCTTCCATCTCATGAACTACGCTGCTACTGGCATCTTTAAGGGTGCCCACGGCGACCGCTCCTCTTTCGATGGTGGCGTTGTTTGGGCTGCTCCTGTCGTTCCACCATTCTAGGAATCCCACTAGAAGGAAGCATGATTCTTTTGTGTGTTTCCTCTTCCCACAGTGGGTACACTTGAGATTGCTCTTGTCATCTCCGAGGCGCGGTGAAGAAACCTCTGAGAGCCGTTGTCCCCGTCCCTTGCTGCCTTTGCTGCGTGTGGCCAGTCCTGACTCCAATGATGTGTTCACATCCACTGAGGGGTCCATCTGCAAGATCTGCATCCTTGCTTCCTCCCTTCTGATTAATCCGTATGCCACTTCTACTGATGGAAGTGGTTCTCTCTTGAGAATTTCTCGTTTTGTTGTTTCAAACCTGTTATTGATGGCAGTCATGAACTGAAACAGCCTGTGTTCCTGGACTTTCTGGTTGAAGATGCGGATGTTTTCTGGATCCTTCATTGGATTTGGTTATTTGACATCAATCGTCATCCAGATTGACTAGAGTTTGTTCCATACTTCTTCAAGTGTATGTGAGCCTTGTCGAAGGGAATTGACTCGCTTGTGTAAATCAAACACTTAAAGTGAGTCTGTCCCAGACCCGTAGGTGATCAAAAGGTCATCTCAAAGTGCCTTTGCGGTGGGTACTGCGACACATTTGTAACTAAGTGTGGTTCGATATTCTGGATGAGCTATGTGAACACACACTCATCATTTTGCTCCGATCCTAGCGAAGCATGAATCAGTTGGTAGAGGTGGAGGAGGCACTCCGGTCAGGTGAGCACTCCTCCCTCAGCCTCCGATGGCCTTTCGGATTAACGTTGCCTATAGTGAGTAATTGTCATCATTTAGCTTTACTCCTATAGTGAGGTTTTTTGAATTGGTCTGTGACCCAAGGCTTTGCCTGAGGATAATTGGCCAGATGAGCAGTTAGCTCATCCGGAAGACTCTGGCTTAGTTTTGGTGTTGAGCTTTCTTCAGACAATCTGATTAGAACAGGAGCCTAATTTTACTTGATTCGTCGAGAAAGGTATAAGGACAGTGATGAGATAATTTGAGTCCAAAGGAAAAAATAAAAACGTGATAGACTGTTTGGGATTTTTTTTGTGGCTGGACTGTCACCGGAAAGGTGTCTTGTTTCTGACGATGAAGAAAGATTTCTGAGTCCTTGGATCAGACATGCTCTGATAGCATGATAGAATCAATATTTGTGAATGAAACAATCTTTTTCATTGATTTTCAACACAATATACATCAGCTATAAATAGTACAATGTCAAAGCTATCTATGGTAACTATATATCAAATCAAATATTTGATTTGATCAGTCTAAATTAGGTAAGATTACTTTACAAATTCAGCCTTGTTTTGATTTTATCTTCCTAACAAAAGAAGAACAACATAAAACAAGTATGACTATTTTTCATTTTTCTTAATACAATAATCTAACTCGATCACTAGAAATAAAGAGATATTAATTAGGAGCACGGTAGTTTTTAGATGAATAGAATATTATCATATACGAATTATCCTCAATAAATTAACTATTGAGAGGACGTTCCCGTCCTAGTATTTTTCAAAAAAAAAAAAAAAAAAAGAGACAAAAATAAGTGTATTTTGAAATCAGGCCCCTGACGTCAAGTAATGGTCCATTATATCCCACAAACAAAATTATTCCATGATAAGACTCTAATGGTGCAATAGTTATTGACAAGTGTTGCTAGATATTTCTGAACTAAATAATCATCTTCCCCTTATATATAGACCAATATAAATACATATTTTTTTTGATAAATACATACATACGAGTTGTGCATATCTACTGTTATGACTATTTTAATATTGGAATATTTCCGTTTATGTTTAATAAAGTCTCTTCACTAGTTTATATTCCTATTATTGAGTGTATGTACATATAAAGCTGGGGTCTCACTGGAAGCAATCTCTATATCCCTTGGGATGGAGGTATTGTTTCACTGCGGTTCATCCTCCCCAGACCCTAGTGATAGCTTTTGCTGTCTTGGATATACTTGGTATGATTGTTGTTGTTGTACATACATACGAGTTTGATCAATTGTCAATAATAAATAATGAGATAAAATCAATAGTATAAAAATAACAAAGACGTGTATTTGTCAAAAAGGGTATATATTTATCATTGGCCATCTATATAATCAACAGATTGCCGATTGCAACTAAAAATAAAACTCTTATGTATAAATTGGTAGTTTCATCATATCTTATGTAATAAAGTTTAGGAAACGGATAATATACACATCCTAATTTGATGATTAATCGCTGTCTATTTTGATCGATTCTCAAGAATGAATCATAAAATGACACCAATAGTATACACATTAAAAGAGTGTCTTTATCAAAATAAACTGTCTATTTATCCATCATCTAAATTTACTCAGACAGTTTTGTGATATATATGTTATATATATATATGTATATATATTGTGTGTATCTCTCTCTCTCTCTCTATCTCCTCTCTCCTCTCTCTCTTGTCTCTCTCTCTCTCTGTGTGTATCTCTCTCTCTCTGTCTCTCTCTCTCGCCCCCCCCCTCTCCCTCTCTCGCCCGGCGGGTCTCCTTCGCCCCCCTTCTCTTCTTTTTTGTTGTCATTGGGATATACTAGGTTTTTGTTGTTGTTGTTGTAATATACACACACATACATATATACTGGAAGCAAACTCTTTATCCATTAGGATGGATGTATTGTTTGCCTGTCTCTCACCCTCCCTAGACCCTAGCGATAGCTTTTACTATCGTTGGGATATACTGGATGTGATTGTTGTTGTATATAGATCAAAAAAATGAGGAGAGTCGAGACTCAGAAATGAAAAAAATATTACTGAACCACTAGACTTAAATGTTTTACATACGCATGTACGTACATATACATATATATACACACATGCACATACACACACACTAAAAATGGTTAGGAACTAAGTGATTATTGTTTCTGATTGGTAGAAGTTTAATTCGCATATCAGAAGCTGGTAACCCGTAGTATGCACAGTAAACCATTTTTTAAAAAAAAAAACCTATGTGTATGAGAGTATAGAACTTTAACCATAATATTAAACCATTTATAACATGAGTAGAATATGTATTTAAATAAGATGATCAATCTGATAATAAAAGTTACTTTTTTATAAAAATATACTATAAATGTGAAACTAAATAATTGAAATTCTTTACGACAGCTAAAACAGAGATAGCATGCTGATGAAAAACTTGTGCATAAAAGTCTGAAATTATAAGTGAATAAAAAAGGAATAAGCATTATTGTTAATATGTCCAAGATGGAATGGGAAAATGTGGAAAGAAAAAAAAAATCATTTCGTCATAGGTAGGGCTGTAAATGAACCAAGCAGTTCGGTTGTTCGGTTCGTTTGGCTCGAGCTCGGCTCGAATAAAAGTTTAATGAACAGAGCTTGAAAACCTTTTTCTGTTCCAACTCGGTAAGTGGCACCGTTCGTTTAAGGTGTTCGGCTCGTTAATGATGTTCGTGAGTTAAACGAACCAAGCTTGAACAATTAAATATGTTCGTTTAAATAAACGAACAAACTCGGTTCGTTCGCTAAGTTAAATGAACCGAACTTGAACAACACAATACTCGGTTCGTTCGGCTCGTTTACCGCCCTAGTCATAGGTACAGTCATTATAAATGACATTTAAATGGTAGGTGTAAAGATGAGCTTTCAAAAGGTCTATAAATTAAGCTAGAAACTTCTCATGCTCTTTGTCAATAATACACTCACCAGAACATAGCCGATACATTAGTTTAAAGAATAACACAATAGCAACAACATTATCTCATTGACTTAGAAGCTCTTGCTTATACCGGGTATGGAAAAATCGAATGTAAACAATCATACTCATGCATTAGAAACACATAGAGGTTGTTTTCTTATAACTTATACTGAAAATTACATCAAACTAGTCGATCAACGGCTATTTCACAATATAAGAAACTCAGACAATTTAGTGAGTCATTTTGCTTTATTCCATATTCCAAGATCAATGAAGATTGTGTCATTGATTCCATTGAACATAGAACTGATTATTTTCAAAGAACAGAGATGGCAAATAGTGTCATTTAATTGGGAATGCAACTTTTGGGCATCAGTTCAACCACCATCGAGCCATAGGACAAAGTAAAGCCTTGATACAAAATGTTGTAAAGCAATAAGAAGTTTGAGTTATTGAAACCTCTAAAAAATATATATGAAATAATACTGCCTGGTAATGCCTACATGTCAATCCTTCCTTAGAACATGCACATAGCAGAGTACTAGAATTCTAGAATACAAAGGTTCCAAACCGGGTTGGTACTCGGATTAAGTATTGCTCTCAAAAAGGCAAGGGTTCGAATCCGGAGACACTCGGTGCTCTACTTCTGCTAATCTGTAAGGGGCAATTGCTCCACTTCTGCTAGTTTGTAATGGACACCTTGCATATGTCATCATGTGCAGTCTGCCAACCTAGAAGGCCGCTGGACACCTGATTTACATCCTCCACAAGTTTTATAGAACTGGAGCAGTGGAACCACAGGGCGAGATATTTCGTCTTTTTCTCCAAGAAGTAATACAGCAATGCTAATTGAACTTCAACTTTCTGACATACAATGATTGGCCAGTATCAGGAAGCTATCTAAGCAAACATCAAAACTAAATATAAAAGTCCGCCTTATTATTCATTCATTAACAGGCTTTACACCCACCATGGCTTCTCTGTCAAATCTTTCGAGAAGACATATCGAAATCTTGAACTGTAAGGCAACCACTCGATAACTTGAGATGGTTTTTTGTTGGCGTTACGGTCGATGCATTTCTTCAGTGAATCATGAAGCTTTTTATCGACGTTTTCAGCAATCCACTTCAGAAGATCATCTGCAGGAATAGACGCTTCTTTCATGTATCTTTCCAGTATCTTGGGTAGAAATACTTTCTTGGACTTCTTCACGACAACGTTAGCTTGCAGGAACTCCCTTTTTGCAGCTTCAAGTTCCTCTCTAATATTTGATGCTGAATAGACTCTCAGCTAAATCAAAGTCACCAAGAAGTCAAAATCAGCAAAATTCTTTGCAACATAATCATTATTGTTTGCCTAAAAGACATCTTTCTCTACATCGAATTTGTTTAAAGGAGAAATTAGGTTAGAGTCCGTATTGGTGATTATTCTCTCATAACAAGGTGAACAGAAGTTGCCTACTCTTTCCATCCTAACTACATCGAGAAAAGAAGCAAAATTTGTACATGGTTTTCTTTGACTTGGAAAAAGCATATGATAAAGTCACACGAGAGATACTGTAGAGAGTACTTAAAAAGAAACGTATTTGAGTAGCATATATATAATTATTAAAGACACGAATGAGAACGCAAAGACAATCGTAAGGACTCCAGAAACACTAAACCTAGAGTTCCCTATCATAGTGGGTGTACACCAAAGATCTGGATTATGTCCATACTTATTTGCTTTAGTTATAGATGACCTCATTCGACGTATTCAAGATATGACATTGTGATGGTGAATGAGACTATTGAAGGAGTCAATTGTTAAGCTAGAATGAAAATGGTAAAGATTCATACAATGGAAGTTTTAGATATTAAGGATTTATACTACAGAAAGATGAAATAATTGACAATGAGGTAAATCATAAAGTACATACAATGTGGTTAAAGTGGAGAAGAGCGTCAGATCTTCTTTGTGATAGGAAAATACCTTTAAAGCTTACAATGAAGTTTCATAGGACGACATTAAGACATGCATTGATATACATGACTGAATGTTAAGCAGTCAATTATGAGCATGAGCAAAGAATACGAGTGGCGGAAATGCAAACGTTAAGACTAATGTATGGACATTTAAAGAAGAATAAAATAAGAATTGAACATATAAGGAAAAAGGTAAGGTGACTCTTATAGAAGAAAGATAAGGGAGCAAGGCTAAGATGGTATGGGCACGTGCAAATGTGTCCACCAGATACACATAAATGAGGTGCATGTTAAACGTAAGAAAGTGAAACTAAAGAAGACATAGAGAGAGAAAATAAAAAATGATATGACTTAAATCATAATTGAAGAGCATATAATCAGTGATGGAGCACACTGGAGACAGTTGATTCATTAGCTGACGTTATGCAGATGATATAAGACTTATGTGAAAATTGTAGGCACTTATACCGAAATCACGGTTGATATGATATGATGATATTTTTAAAAGATGTATTCTAAAGGAGCATATTATGCAGCAGATACTATGAGACACAAAGATGGGTAAGATAAGCTATAATAGATCGCAAGAGAAATGAACGATCCATATAGCTGACCCCAGTGGGAAAAATGTTTGTGTCGTCGTTGTTTCCATACTGACTACAGAATGTCTCAAAGGTGGGTGGACGGCTAGATCAAGATCTTCTCCTCCTAATCTGATACTCCATTCCTTCTATGAGACATCCAACTGCTACGATGAAAGAAGTAGCCACATATATAGGAACACTTCTTGAATTGAAATTAGTCTCCTCTTGTAACACATGGCCTCGATTCTTCTCCCACAGAAAAGGAAATCTTGGACAGATGCTATAAATGTTCAAGGCAAGCCATTTGCGGCAAACCATAGTCGAAAAATAAAAAGATAGTATGGCATAGAGAAGAGGTTACCGTGGGATCAGAAAAGGCTCCAGTGCAAAGTGCAAAGCAAACGAGTGGGTGGGAATTTTGAAGACCAAATTTTGAATTGGTACGTTGTCTTTCTTCACTGCATCTTTTCCTCATCGCAGTTGAAAAAATAGCCTCCAGCCACTGGAGAGGACACCAATTAGATCATAACGGCCAGCAAACTTTGTAAATTATGTTCCCAATTATAAGTTGATAACTAGCTTAACAGGCATTTTTTGTTCACGCAACATTTCACATTCCAAAAAAGATGAGTTTTAGGTACTGTTCCTTTTGAACAACATACAGTTGTATGTTATCATCGTTGAGATCTATTACCTTTCCCATTCGATGGGTGCGAAAGCAAAATATTGACTGCTCAATGGCATCTGCATTCACAGGATGGCTACTGAAATTGTAAGCAGCCTGCACTAGAAAGGGACGAACGAGTAGTCACCAACTGGGGGAAAAAACCAGTTTGGAACCTATATGGTGTCTTTTCATTTTTTTTCTTTTAAAAAGAGAAAGATATACACACACACACACAGACATATGCATATGCGCGCGCGCGCGCACACACACACACATATATATATATGTGTGTGTGTGCGCATATGCATATGTCTCTCTCTGCGTGTATAGAGAGAGAGAGGTTGGGGGTTGGGGCCAGATTATTTCCAATCTTCTGCATATTGAATTTTATCATGGCAAGTGGAGAAAACAAGAGCAATGATCATCTAGAATAATGGTTCACAGTAAGAAATTTCTAATAATACTAATAATAAATCAAGGATTCTTTCTTTCTCTACTAGCTACTATATGAAAAGATATTGGTCCGATCCTAATATATTCATTAACATCATATAAGAAAGTCCAACAATAAGAACAGCCAGCGATGCTCAGTGTTATTAATTTTCGCTACCTTGTGGAACAAAGCTAACCTTCTGAGGGTGCTGCGAGGAATCCCATATGCAAGATAGCCCTTCACCTCAATATACAATTAGTCAGAAATAACGCACAGGAGAAGTCAAGAAGCATGTAAATACATAAATAAGATTGTTTTGCCTACATGCATGACCAAGGAATTGTACATATTGATCCAGAATGCCAATTGTGCATCACTTCCCATCTGCTTGACATTCACTCTCTCCAGTTGTTCCACTAAAAGCCTGAAATATTTGACTTATGTTACGAGCAAATACACCACATGATAAACTCATTTCTTATAGCATTCCTCTCAGGAAGAGCCATAGTAAAATAGAGCAGTAGTCATGAGTACACACGGTGATCCTCTCAGTTTCTAGCAAATGATTTAGCACCTCTTAATATTGTGATATCTAAGATTTGTAGATAATATTTTAACTACTTTGTAGATAATATTCTAGATAGAGATAGAGTCTATCCTTTTCCTTGATTGTAGTACATGATTGTAGAGTTTGTTGTACTTACACTTGCATATATACGCCATACTGCGTATACGGAAAATACATCAGAATTCACATTTCTACATGGTATCAGAGTAGGTTTAAAATGTGGACTCACTCCTTGCCTGGAGAGTTTGTTGTACTTACACTTGTATATATACGCCATACTACGGAAAATACATCAGAATTCACATTTCTTCACTTAATATGCCACATTCGTTCCACCTATAATGCAACTTCCAGAGGAAAGACAAAATTGAGGAGATCAGATAACTCCAGCGGTTGCAGGCTAAAGGACAAGAAGCCACTGCATTACAGACACCACTGGGTACCACCTATCAACCAATCACCAAATTTCGGAGTCTCACAAGGCATAATGATTGCTCAGTGGTCTCCAAAATCTATATTATCACAAAGGTTTCTTAAAAGTTGCATCCTGTCCATGCTAGAATCATGTAGATAAAACAATCTATGGAGTAGTAGAATTCTATGGTACTGATGAGGCACAAATGACAAGAGAGATTCTAACAGGAGAGATGCAGTACAGTTCTGGGATTAAATTTTAATAAGCTAACATCTCATGGACCAACCTATAATTGTTGATGGCATAAGATGCATGGGAGAAGTTGCTCTTATCAGTAGTTATCCAAGATATTTCAACTGTGGATCTCCCCAGCCACTCTGCTTCCTCCCCAATACTACGCCGAGGAAGTACCACATTAGTAGATGATCTTGATAACAACGGTGATCTGTTCTGCTCAGGATTTGTAGTTGCCGTACTACGTAGCCAGCAATAAACTGCAGCCATGCACCTGACCATTTCCTCGGACAACTTACAAGGACACTGATTTAGATGATCTTTAAGAGTTCGCAAGACGGAGGTTTTCCCGGAAGTTTGTGACTGATCTTGGACCTGTCAGAAAATCAGAAACGAACATTTCCAAATGAAGTTCACCTATGTTAGCCGGACCCTTCGTTCTGGCCACCACACCCGTGTCAGACATGAGATGACGGGTATGGATGTGCGATCCTTGTCAGATACTTTGACCAGATTTTGGGTACTTTGGCTTGAAATTTCTAGGCTAATTTTCTTTTGGATGAGGTTAAAAGATGAGAGGAGTGTGATTATCTTAGATAGTTGTGAAGAAAAATTACATCTCATTTAGCATAAAGTTTTTCCTTTAAAATCAATTTGAAAACATGCATATTTTTCTTTTAATAAAATATTCAATATATATTACTTCTAATATGTATAAATAGTTATCATTAAAAAATGCAATCTCCACGTCCCCATATCCAATTCTTTATTCGTGTCCCTGTATCTTAAATTTTACTAATTAAAGAACCAGACACTTATACATATGTATCCATGTCAAATACTTATAGCCGAGTCCAGCTAACGTAGAAGTTCACTATAAAGCAAATTGGCATTTCTCCAAAGCTGATACACGAGCACTTTGAATTGACTTAGGCATCAGAAACTTTTGACCCTCAATCACTATGTATGGTTGAGATAAGTTATACCAATTCCTCAGCATTAAAACAAACACAGAGAGAGAGAGAGAGAGAGAGATTTCAGAGAGAGAGAGAGAGAGAGAGGAGAGAGAGAGAGAGAGAGAGAGAGAGAGAGAGAGAGAGAGAGAGAGAGGAGAGAGAGAGAGAGAGGAGAGGAGAGAGAGAGAGAGAACCCTTCCTAGTCAAATTACAAAGCAAAGTGGCAGCCTTACCTCAACTTTGTTTGTGCAACTTCTCTCAAAGGGTATATTAGCTATGCCACTAGGAAGAGAAGCATGTCTAGCTTTGCACTGTATTGAGCTTCTTTTCCCTGAGTCATGTCCAGAAGTAAGAGCTTGGAAAGTTAGCAAAGGAAATTTCTTTGAAGAACAGAAAGCACTTGAGATAACACTGGGATGCTTTCTTGGCTCATTCTTCACATGTGCAGGAGATGTCATAACAGAACTATGCTCTGAAGAAGATCGGCTAATGCACTGTTCAAAAATGCTA
>AP025071.1:3708966-3881789 GCA_036186865.1 Eustoma russellianum
ATAAAACCTTCAAGTATGCTCAAATATATGAAAGTTGACTCCACACGGGTTTATATCCCAGTTCAGTTATGGTACTTTCACTAAATCAATGGTCAAACTCGTGAACAAACAAGTTCAATCCATCAAGGTTTTCAAAAACCAAAAGATGCATTTAAAAAAAAATGCTGGGGCCTAGATGCTGGAAGTGTTATGAGTAAGAACAAAGCAAAGCTGAAGCGCCCGTTCCCGTATGGCATAGAGAAAGTTTTTAAGTAATATAATTAAAAGCCTTCTCTTTAAAGTTCCTTAATCAGGCTTATTCATTTCTATTGGGCGATTTACTGAACAGTCTGAAAATAATAATACTAGACGACCGATAGTGTAATCCTATGCATGGACTTCTGAGTTCCGAGCTCATAAGATTATTGAAGTATGCAAAGTTAACAGCAAATTGCACTCCAGGATGAGGCAGACAACATCCCTGGTGATGGTATGTGTTTAATGAAATTGGTTTTGAAGTTCAATTTCCAAGGTTACAAGAGAAGTGCTGAGATACTGATGACATTAAAAATGTATGTCATAATTTACCTGCGCAGCAACATGGCGATGTCCAGGTGATAGTGTACTGGAGGCTGGTCCCATTGCCCTCTCAAGCAGCATGCGCATGGATCTCTCTTGTTGCAAGCGTGACTGTAACTGCTCAATCTGCAAATGCGTCCTCTGTATTATACAAAGCTAAAGAAAGAGGCAAAATCTAAGAGCCCATACTGTATTTTCAGCAGGTGAAACCTTTGGCTTTTAGCACCGACAAACAGTAATAAATAAAATAACGGACCAGGAAATGAACATAGGATAAGTCAACATCGGGTGTTTATCTTTAAAAAAATTAGCAGAAGAAAGTTCATCCAATAAAAGTAAACATTTCTGTTACGAGCGTTCAAAAAATTCCGTAAAGGCCATTAGAGAAAAACAGTTTCTGCTACTGGTTATCTAATTCTGGGTTAGGCTCGTGCCCTTGGATACCATGAAAACTAGAAATTTATGGTCTTTCATCAATACATCAAAACAAATGCTTGTCTTTTAAAATCCATTTTCATCAAACCAATTGTAAAATCTGTCAATAAGCTGGTTAAGGCTCCAGAGAAGTTAGCCAACCAAATAATATTCAGCATAATAATAGACATATTCAAAAATTTTACTTTAGGAATTCAGTAGATCTTTATCTGTATCATTTTCTCTTAAATTAATAACTTTTACATGTCAGCTTTTCCACTTCTCAAGCCAAATAGAAGACTTCCTACTGCCTTATGACGTTCACAATGCCTATGCTTATATTCTCAAAATTCAGGTGCACTCTATATGTATAAATTTTAAATTCATGCTTCGGATCCAAGTCATGTATGCCAGCTTCCCTCAACACCCATTGTGACAAGATGTCAATTTCTACTGATAGTCTCCTGCTTATTATGAATGGGACAGGAAATACATTAAAGCAAAGCATCAGGTTAACATTTTTCCTCAATGTTAAAGGTTATTCTATGCTCAAAGTTTAGGATGCCACTAATTGGTACAATGTTAACTCCATGCCAATTGGCCAAAGAATGTTCACCTCAGGCAATCCAAGCTATAAACTTGGGGAATTTTATTTAGGTGCCCTAAGAAACACCACACGGACGTTAAGGATACTAGTGTAAGTACATGCAAGCTCCGTCCTATCTGTACAGTACCAATTTCTTTACAGCATACTTACAGAAGTGATCAGCCCTCTTTTCTTTTTCTTGTGTGAAATTAAGAGTGATAAGCTTGAAACTCAAAGAGGGATAAGCTGTTTCAATGTAATTACTCAGTGATCCAGTCAACCATCAGGAATCACAAGGATTTCAGCTTGAAATAGGCAGTAAAAACGACAGAGAGATTAACTCCTAAAATTACAGTCTTCATACGTCTTTCTCCAGAGAGGCTCGTTTAGTTTGACCATTTGAGTGGGAATGTAGTGGACTAGCTCTGCTATTCCTTGCAAGAGGCAGCAATTCCTGTAAATTTAACAGCTTGATCAATAAGACTGAGGGGATTTATGAATGACCTCTAATGCCAGGACTTGTGGAAAGAGCAGACCAACGTATAATAGCAGGACCACATGCTATGAAACCAAACTTCAACTGTATTAGTATTGAACATGAAGCATGTAGCGGATAACTAGGAAGTAACTTACAGGTGATTCATTGATATCCTTTTGCACATTATGGGAATCTCTCACCCCTGAAAAGTTTTTGCCAGACAAAGCACTGCAAAAGAAGAATCCTGCATTAATGTGCTGGAATGCATATCAAACCACAGTCAATATCACCTTCAATGCTATAGGGGATGGAAAGCATAGGACTTGTGAAAATGCTAAGGCAGAAAGCTAGCTCAAATTCAATACCAAACCTAGTGCACTTTTTGCGAAGATATAGTAAGTATATCCATTTTCTCCTTATCAATAGACACTTTCAGATGGTAATAATGAGCTATACTCGTCCCCCTTGAAATTTGAGGGACAAAAGATACAAGGACACCGAACTCAGAAAGCAAAGAAGACGAGTGGGAGTCACATAAAATACTACACATATATTAGAAAAATAAGAATAATAAAACAAAAACAAAAAAAAGAATTCAATCCACAAATCATGCCATGTATGTCAGATGTCCTAGAATGGTTGCGTGCACAGAACACTACCAACAAAGCCATAAAACCAGAATGACTACCTTTTTTTTTGTAAATGAGAATGACCACCCTATTCAAACACCTTTAATTCTTTCTTTCCGTAAGACTGAGAGGATATGCACTCTTCTTTCTGTAATAATTGTGGCATCCAACTGTACTACGGAATACCCCAGCACACAATAACTAATACTGCAATGAAATGAAAAGATGATTAGTTTTTCCTTTCCCATCAAATGGCCACCAACACGAAATTGACCTCGCCTCTCAAACTCCGATGTGATCTTCTATCTCATGTGGTGTATTGTTTTCTAAACCATTTAGTAGGAATATGCCATGTGCATTAACTCTGTCCAGACTAGTGTATGTCGCATGATCTTTTTTGCACAGAAAAAAAATCTGGAGAAACTAGCATGATGCATTTACTATCGAATTACATGGAGGAAAGAACATTCTCACGCTGAGTAAATAAAACAAACGCCACAATTTTCTTTGATCTATTACTAATTATTGCTCCAACTGAATGACAGAACAAAGGGAATAGTCTTGCAAAGCAAAGGAAATAATTGAACCTCTTAGAACGCCTGTGTTGAGCAAAATTTAATGTACATGCTTGACCATCTGCAATTTGTCTCCCGACATTTCTCTCCGCAGCTTCATCTAAACTAACACTACTATTATTCATTATCACCCACTGCCTTGAATATAAGGCGACAGAACATTCAAAGCTCGCGAACTTCTCTTGCAGTATATTCCTATCCAAATGCTACTGATTCTTTTCTTGCACACGGGTTCAGACTCTCATTCAATCAAAGAATTGAAGAACTCAAAGAAAAAGAATAATTACCTGACACGGATTGACATTCCCGTTTACAACTTATTTTACAATAAATGACCAGAAAACGAAATCAATCATGGGGTAAGAGAATTAAATGCCCGATGATTATCTGCAACAAAGATCTCCTAAATTTTCCGTAGAGATTCAATGCTGAAGAAAATGCAACGAATATACGGAGAAGTAGTGGAACACTAGTAGAAAGATGTTATTTTCAAACATCAAAACAACAAACAACCTTATGGGCAAAAAGACCAGCAATAGTTACCTCAATCAGACATGGACCAGTGGTAGCTACAACGAAATAATTCCGTCGCTTTGAGGTGCTGAGAGCATTCATGAGATGAGATTCATTGGACGAGTTGTTTTGCCAGACAGAAAGAGAGAGAAGTCCGTTTTGCTCGTAAATGCATTCAATGAGATGAGATTCATTAGACAGTGTTTTGGCCAGACTGAAAGAGAGAGAAGTCCCTCGGGTGAGATTTTGGAAAGGAGGAAAAAATATGAGGCCTCCAATCACTCCCGCCACCTGTAAAAAACATTGTCTTTTTTTTAAAAAAAAAAAATTGAATGTGGTGAGACCACTGACAATGTTTTTTACAGGTGGCGGAACGTGATTGGAAGACTCATATTTTGCCTCCTTTACAACCTCCTCAGATCTCACCCCGAGGTCCTCTTCTCTCGCAAATCTCTTTCCTGACAACATTGTTTCGAGAGGTGAGCCAAACGGCTCAAAAATTTACCGTGGGGATAATCAGTACGGAAAATTAGCGGATGAGATCTTAGGAGGCTAAAATTGAGGCTAAAAGTGAGTCCTCCAATCATGTGTCGTCACATGTACAAAAGCAAGGGAGTGCTGCAATTTTTTTTAATAAAACTGATTTTGTACACGTGCCGACGCGTGATTGGAGGCTCACTTTAGCTTCAATTTTAGTCTTTTAAGATCTCATCCGGAAAAGTAGTGTCCGCATTACAACTAGAAAGACACAAGTCGAATCAAGACAAGTATATTATGTGTGTGCTACTGTTAAATGGGCCAGTAATGTTTTAGACCGTATCCGACCTAATTCGATAAAAGGATTGATGACTCAATTTGTAGTGAATACTTTATGTGGGTTGTAGTAAAAAAATTATCAATCTAAAAAATTGATAGTTCTGATTTATATTTTTCATTAAACTTCTTGGCTTGAGACTGTAAGAGCCGTCGGCATATTTTTACTAGTGGAATATGTAAATGACGGCACTCAAAAGAGACGAAAGCATTGGATTCTAACTCCTAGACATTGACCCAATAATTATACAAGCCGTCCCAAATTTGAAGTTATTTTTATGTTCTTTACTTCATTAATAAAAATATTATTTAACATGTTGCGTGATCGCTAAAACTATAATATATTTATATTCTTATATTTTTGTTGTATTGTTAGTTCACATTTAATGCCTTATATGCTTTTAATATTAATAATGACAATTTTGATGTAGTTGTCCCCATATAGTCATAGTTGAAATGGTATGAGAACTTAAACAATAGAAAATAATATGACTTACATGACAATTGGAGAAGATATATGATCATTGATAAAACACATTAGAAACAAACAATTCATGTAATCGATCTTACCCAGATGGTATAAGACTAAAATAAAAGTTAGAATGAGATATTCATCATTGAAATAATATGAGAATTTAAAGAGTCACACTTCAAATGCATATTTTGAAGTTTTGAGGCACATATATGCTTTAGAAAAAAAAAAGCACAAAAAAGATAAAAAAAATAAATAAATAAAGCATAATGGAAATGAAAAGTTCATAAGCTACTTCTATTTATTGGAGAAAAGCTTCAATGCTGTGTTATTGTATTAGGAAGAGGATTTTCTCACCTACAATCTTTTTATCCACAATCTTCTCACTTTCCTTTCCCCACTGCAACGACACGAGCAACAGGGGGTGGTGAGACTATATGAGGTCACCCTCATCTAGCCTCACCACCCATGTTGCCCGTGCCGTACGGAGGAGAAGGAGATAAGGAGATTGTAGTGAAGGGATCCAAACACATTGTATTATATCCCTAAGTGAAATCGGTTTACCTTCGAGAACAGATCTCCTGACTCCCCGTTTAAGGGAGGTAATTAATGACTCATTGACAAGTGTTACACAGGGGGTGATGAGGCTGGGTGAGCTACAGAAACAACCTCTTGCATAAGTGTAGGGTAATGCTGCGTACATCAGATCGTTTGGTGATCCAACCCTTTTCCAGATCTGCCACAAACACAGGAGCCTAATACACCAACAACACCCTAATTGGTGAATAGAAAAAGGCTATATTTCTTTTCTTGAAACTTTTGGTTTGTACCACTTGTAGATTTAGAACAGACAAAACAACTCAAGTTATAACTTTTTTTTTCACTATTTAAATCAAAGTTACATCACAAGAGGCATCATGTGGTGGTCCAAAAGCCACCGACCACATTATAAGCTTATGTGGTCTAGACGCAGTAACATATTTTCTATCATTGCTGATAATGACCGGGGCCAACCATGATTATATAATAGGATGTCATTTTATGATAAAATTTATTAATTCAGCTTATCTCCAAATAACAACATTACTCCATTACTTTAGAAGCTTCCGCTTATGACAGGATATAGAAGAGTCAGATATACGCAATCATATCCATGTATTAAGAATACACAGAGGTTGTTTCCCGATGGTCTATAATGAAAATTACGTCAAACTGTTGTCGATCAACTGCTACTTCACAATATAAGAAGCGCAACCAATTTCGTGAGTCATTTGTACTTTATATCCATCACAAATATATATAAATAGTTGTTTGGTACGTTCATTCTGTTTTAACTAAAATTATCCTACTCCATACATGAAAAGTTTGCCTTAATTTGATATGAAGGACGGTTTGGGCGGCACAAATAAAATTCAGCTTTTTGCTATATGATGTCCCATGGTCGGTGAATAATTTTTGAAATTTTATTTCTGTGATTACTATGCTTTGCACTATATAAACCACTTCATACTGATCTCAAATCAATCATCAATTGTAGCTTTTTTTTCTTTGAAAGAAAATTTTGGAGCATTTTTCTTGTTGAAATTATTGGAAAAAAATGGTGAAAATCACTTTTGGTAGCTTTGGTGATTCCTTCAGCGTTACATCATTGAAGGCTTATCTGTCGGAGTTTATTGCCACTCTGCTTTTTGTGTTGCTGGTGTTGGATCTGCCATTGCCTACAGTAAGTTAAAACTGATGTTATTTTGATTCCCCATTTCATTTGCTACAACTTTCTTTCTTCCACATACCCGCATCTTTATCTGTACCTAACATGGGTATGGTTGCGTACATCCAGCCTTTATACCCGTCATAAGCCAGGAGCCTCTAAGACAATGAATAATGTGGTTGTTTTTGGTTTTTTTTTTTTTTTTGTCTTTTTTCCATTTGATATTGGAAGATAGGAATTATACATTGTGGTTTGATGAAGAATAATCAATAATTCTTCTTTGAGACTAGCTTACCATGAATGCATGATTGATTATTGAACTTCGAGTGTTAAATTTTTTAATGATACACATCAATGGACATGCATTGTTACTTTAGGATATAAGTACTACAACAGCAACAATATTATCCTATTGTCTTAGAAGCTTATGTCTATAGCGGAGTATGGGAGGGTCAAATATACGTAACCATATCCATTTGTTAGAAACAAACAGAGGTTGTTTCCTGATGATCTATAATGAAATTGAGTCAAGCTGTGTCGATCAACTGATACTTTACAATATAGGAAGCGCAACCAATTTAGTGAGTCATTTTGCTTTATTTCATCGTATTACAAAGTCAATTTAGTGAGTTATTTTTGCTTTATTCTAATAGGAATAATTACGTTCAAAAATATTATCATTCTTTTGTTTTTTACATAATTTATTTTGATGACCAATCATTATTATCATACTAAAATTGTAGTGACTATCAATGAATTCCACTCTTATATGTCAGTCACAAGCAACAAAAATCACGTTTGATACTTTAGATTATCTGTTGCTGATTATTTTAATGGCTTGATTGTTTGATTCTTTATTAATCGAAACAATAAAATGATACGTTAATTATTAATTTTGGATGTCAATTAGTAATTTGTTTTGCTATTAAGTATTGTGAACCTAGCGTTAGCTTTTGGTGTCATTTGGATATACTGGATATAATTGTTGCGGTTGTATTGAGTATTGTGAACTTAAAGAATGTTAATGGGACATGTTGTTCTGGTGGGGGGTTATAGATAAGCTCACATCAGATGCAGCGCTGGATCCGGCGGGTCTGGTAGCCGTGGCGGTGGCTCATGCGTTCGGGTTGTTCGTGGGGGTGTCGATAGCGGCCAACATCTCCGGCGGCCACTTGAACCCGGCGGTGACTTTGGGTTAGCAATTGGAGGCAACATAACCATCCTCACTGGCTTCTTCTACTGGATAGCCCAGTTGCTTGGCTCTATCGTTGCTTGCTCTCTCCTCAAATTTGTTTCTAGTGGCTTGGTATACCATAATCCTCTCTCATTTCCTTTTTTTAATAACATGAAATATGTTTGCTTCATAAAATATCGTCATAGTTGACTGTTTATATAGTTTAATATTTTCGAACTCGGTAACAAAAAATCAATCGTGTCAGTATTTTTAGCACAAAATACAACAACACATACCCAGAATATCCCAACAACATCAAAAGCTATGGCCAGGGTCTGGGGAGGTTGAGAGGCAGACAAACAATACCTCCATCCCAAAGGATAGAGAGTTCGATTCCAGCGAGACTCCGGCTCTTTATGTATCTGCATAGACACATAATAAACGACACTTAATGAAAGACAAAGACAAACACAAGAAGTTTAAAGTCAACCTAACGTTGAGAGAGTATCTAAGCCCCTTTATATACTCTAAGGTGCCTCTATATCCTGCCTAAACCTTGCTAACATTAATCTTCCGTCTCCATGAGTTCCTATCCTGGATCATATCCTCAGATAGACACAAATCTAGTAGGTAATGTCTAATTTAAAATTGGCTTTCTAAAATATAAAATCACAAATTTTACATTTTATGTCTATGTGTTGGACTAAATATGCTTTCTAAAATTTTGCAAAAGAATTTAAAATTTTCCATTTTGTGCAGGTTGACATACATATACATACACATACACATACACATATACATACACACATGCATACACATACATACATATATACATACATACATATATATATATATCTATATATATATATATCTATATATATCTATATATATATATATATATATATATATATATGTATATATCAATGTATATAGACATATACACGCACACTCGCACTCACACACAGATATATATACATATATACACACACACGTGTGTATTTGTTTTCTATATTTTCTTTTGGAGCAGATCATCATTATATATGTATGTTATCATTGGCAGTCAATTCCAACACATTCAGTAGCATCAGGGATGAATGCAATAGAAGGAGTGGTGATGGAAATAGTCATCACCTTTGCTTTGGTCTACACAGTCTATGCCACAGCTGCTGATCCAAAGAAGGGTTCAATTGGAACCATTGCACCCATTGCAATTGGCTTCATAGTTGGTGCCAATATTCTTGCTGCTGGTCCCTTCAGTGGAGGATCCATGAACCCGGCTCGATCCTTCGGGCCGGCCGTTGTTAGTGGAGACTTGTCACAGAGCTGGATTTATTGGGTCGGCCCGCTTATTGGTGGCGGGCTGGCTGGGCTTGTTTATGGGGATGTGTTTATTGCTTCTTACACCAGGATTCCAGTTTCTGATGAATATGGTGCTTAAAAAAGTTTAATTGAAAAAGGATTGTGATTGTTAATTTGTATTTTTCGCCTTTTTTGCTTTTTTTTTTTGAACTTGTAAATTTATGCTCAGGAAGGATCAAAACTGAGTAATGTGAATTTCCCTTGAATAATAAAAAAGAAATGTTTATAATTTTTTTTCTTCTTTCCGATAACGTGAAGATTTTATGGGTTTAGAGAAATTCTTTAAAATGTTACAAAATCTGGACTGATTAATGAAGTATTAAACTGGAAAACACTACCTTTAGTTGTTAACTGTTGATGAAACGTATATTAGGTATGTATTTGAAATATTCGTATTATGTATAACTTCCTTAAATGAGTAAGTTTCATCAAGAAAAATAGGAACAACAATAACAACATTACTCACTGTCTTAGAAGCTCCCGCTATGGCGGAATACAGGGAGTCGCATGTACGCAACCATATACATGTGTTAGAAACACACAGAAGTTGTTTCCCCGATAACCCATAATGATGCGTCAAGCTGTGTCGACCAACTGCTACGAAGTGCAGCCAATTTAGTAAGTCATTTGGCTTTATTCCATCATATTTCAAAGTTAAAGAAGAATATGTTTTTAACTCCATTAAAAACGGAAACTATCAAGAAAAATAGGAAGTTATAGTTAAACGGATCAAGACAAATTATTGAGGAAGGATTGAGATTTTTTTTCTTCTAAATTTGAATTTTTCATCTTATAAATTACAAGGAAAAAGCCATCAAAAGTTTGATGGACAAATTTCCCTTTACTGACACTTTTGACGGATTCTAACTCTTATACCGAACTTATTTTATATGAAAAATGTTATTCCTGCAATTTTCATTTTCTTAATAAGTTTTTTTTCAAATTAAATGAACAGAATCTTTCGAACTTGGTCACACTCACATATTCACGTTGCATGTCTCTGATCCAGATCCCATGTATGGGTACGATTGAAACTATTTTGTCCGGACATTTAACAAGAAAAATATATATTCCTAAAATATTGTACTAATTTGACTCGAACACGATTTAAAGAATTCAAATTTTGTTGGTTATTATTCCTATTCTACTTTTAATTGGTTATATAAGATAAAATAGAAGGTAATCATGTAATTGTTAATGGAAACAGTAATGTAAAACTTTGAATATTAATATTAAAAGTAAAATATTCTTAAAGCAAACCAAAAATTTTTAAAAAAAGACAATATTCTTAAATAATAGAGCTTGACGCAAAGTTTTCATAGCATTTTTTTAACTGGTTCTTACTACAACCTTTTAATGAGTTTTTTTAAAAATTTAATTTTTAAATTTTTTAAAAAAATTTGTACCAAACATTTATAACTTGTCTTTACTACAACTATTAAAGAGTAAGATACAACTTTAATAAACATTCATTCATGTAACATAATTCTGACAAACTTATGTATGCACAAATAATCAGAAACATGAAATATCATAAACAAATAACTTTTATTGAGCTCAGAGTGTCAATACATTAATATTCATGACATCTAACAATACACATACGTTCAACATGCTCATGAAATATCTTTGGTGGCAATCCTTTCGTTAATAGATCTGCTACCGTAAGACCGGTGCTAATATGCTCAATTCACACTCTTTGTTTCTGAATTTCTTCTTTAACGGCAAAGTACTTTATCTCCATATGCTTAGCACCCTTAGAGTATTTGTCGTTTTTAGAAAAGAAGACTGTTGCGGCATTGTCACGATAAATTTTCAACGGCCTAGCTATACTGTCGACAATCATAAGTCCTAAAATAAAGTTATGCAGCCATAACCCTTGAATAGTGCTTCAAAGCATGCCACAAACTCAGGCTCCATAGTAGAAGCAACAATGACCGACTGTTTCACAGTTTTCCACGAGATTGCCCCTCCGGCTAACTGGAACAAATAGCCAAATGTTGATTTTCTTGAATCAACACATCCAGCATACTCTGAATATGAATATCCAATTACCTCTAACTGATCCATTCTTCTATAAGTGAGCATGTAGTCCTTAGTTTCTTGCAAGTATATGAAAACTTCCTTTGCAGCCTTCCAATGATCCATCCCAGGATTGCTTTGATATCTGCCTAACATTTCGACATCAAAGCTAATATCTGGTCTGGTACTCTCAATGATTGATGCATAACGAATACTTTTCATTTGTTATCTTTCCAATTCACTTTGCGGACATTACTTTAAAATAAAATTGTCGCCTTTCTGAATTGGAACTATTCCAGATGAACAATTTTTCATATTAAATCTTTGAAGAACTTTATTGATATAGGCCTTTTGAGATAACCCTAATACTCTTTGTGATCTATCACATAAAATTTCAAGCCCAGATCACATAAGGCGATTCACCCATATCTTTCATTTCAAAGTTCTTGGAGAGAAATTGCTTGGTCTCGTATAATAGACCAAGATCATTAGCGGCAAGCAAAATATCGTCAACATATAAGATTAGGAAAATAAACTTGCTCCCACTGACCTTCATATATATACACCGGTCAGCAGTGTTCTCTTTAAAACCAAACAAGGTCACAATGTCATTAAATTTGAGGTACCACTATCGGAAAGCTTGTTTAAGTCCATATATTGAATTCTTTAATTTTACACACCATATGTTCCTTTCCTTTAATAGAAAAATCTTCCAATCGATCCATATAAACTTCTTCATCTAAATTTCCATTAAGAAAGGCAATTTTTACATGTAACTCTAAGTCATAATATCTACCAAAGCCATAATAAGAATGGCAACTAGTGTCCATGTAATTGGTTAGTAGGTACTCGGTTGACCAAGTAAGGGTTACTAGGCAGTTTTGGCAGTTTATAATTGGTTTTAGTCTTAACCCAAACCATAAAAAGTAAAGGTTAGTAGGTACTCGGTTGACCAAGACTAGTTTTAAGCTAAGTATTGCAACTAGCAGATATTTTATTCTGATTATTGATCAACTAGTGACACAATAAAATGATGACAAATAAACTTTATCTACATGCAAACAAGGGGGTGATTGGCAAAACAAGTAACCTATAAATTTTCTACACATTTCATTGATCAATGACCAACTAATCGTACTTCGAGATTGAACATTTTAAAATTTGTGTTGCAAAGTGTCCATGTTCCGGGGCAATAAGCATTTAAACCTCATTCTGTTTTTCGCCGTCTTATTTACTTCACATCGACGATCTACTTTGCTGTATATACAACCTTCGCCGGCGACGATGCCTGTGAGTTCCTCGGCAACCTCACAGATCCCAACTTTAGATTCCAACGGATAAGAGATCTAACCTTAAGAGAGCAGTAATGTTGATTTAGTTGCTTTTTTCTACGGCTAATTAATGTAAAATTTGTGGTGCAGTTGAAGAAATTAATAGAAGTGGAGCCACCGAGCCCATTGAGATACATAATCGGAGCAGTAATCATGATGGTCGGAGTCGTATTGCCCCTCGGCTACATGATGTTTCGGAATAAGCGTGTTCCTGCTTCTTCCTCTTATGCTAAGCAGACGTAGGTGTGCCTTTAATTTCTTTGTTTGTTGTTACCTTTTTTTCCTCCTTTTTTTTACCAATCACTTTCAAAGCTCATTTTCAACAACTGTGTTTGTCTTCTATTCTAGTTCCTGGTTCAGCTATAAGATCCATTTTGGTCCGGGATGAGATCACCTGATCCCCTCTACACCCCTAATAAGGTGTAGAACTACTCCAGTTTGTTATAAAACCACACAGAGGAGGTGCCGTGTGTAAAGTAAACGCACACATTGTATCCCTGGTGCGATTTTTCTTGAAGAAATTTTACACATTAGTAGGGGTTCAGGAGGAAAACTTTAGGACATGATCTCATCCCATTGTCGCCCCTGTTTGCACAAATTTTAATCGAGAATGCAGCTATTGGACGGTTTTCAGATTTGACTTAGGAAGATGGATATGATGTTTTTGATTAAAATGCTAGATGAATGCTCTTCTTGAATGGGAACTTAAAAGTGGCATGGTTTTTTGGATGGTAAGTTTATATAAAGATATGGGCATGAAAGGAGTGATGCTTGTTCAGTATTATTTATTGGTTTTTGTTCAGTTGGTTCTTATGTTCATTGGATGTTGACGTTCTTATCAGAGGTTCAATGGATTTGAGACTGAGAGGACATTGTGGTTTCGTATATGCAGGAACAAAGTCTTGATATAGATGCACTTGAAGGACGAGGGATTAGGGCTCGCCGTAACTGTTCAATAAAAGAAAAGAGGAGGAACATAGCTGTGTTGTTAATAGGTCTGTTTGTGATTTTTACTATGAGTCATTTTACATTAAGAGAGTTTTGTACTTAGATTAGGAACTCAGAGACAGTCTCAGTGACAGACGACATAGTTATTCTCAAAAAATGGTTAGGCTTTTGGTTGGTTTCTGGGGATATGTTGGGTTGTCAATGTTTTATCCAACTGATTCTTCTGTACCTAGATTGGGATCTCAATATGACACAGTGCATAATGTTTCTTGAACTATTTATTCCACTTTCTGGAGTTCAATTTGGATTTTCTTGACTGAATTGAGTAATTTTATATGCTTTCTACCTATAGATCATTGTTACTCATTTGGTCTGTCTTATGCGACATCATCATCAGCACTATTGATTTTAATGATGCACTTGGATACGTTTTCAAAGTTTGGATAGCAGGTTGCAAGAAGTGATTCAGCACTCAACTGGAAGTACATGCCCCCCAACTCCCACCCTCCACTAGTATGGAATTTAAAGATTTTAGTATCTTCCAATATATACTGATCTCCCATTTTATGCCTTTTGAGGTGGCTAAGATACAGCGGTTGTAATCAGTAGGGCATTTGGTTTCTAAACAGCTATAGGTGCACTTTATAATCGGATGGCTCTCAGGTATGTTCTGCAAAGTCCATATGAAGGCATTAGCTTGTGGCTATTACAAACTTTTTACTATCCTTATCAACTCCATAGTGGAATATACACTTTCTGAAGAATAACTTTTTGCAAGAGTTAAAATAGGAAAGGGTTGGTCGTGAAGGTAGGTCAAGTTGGTTCAGGTTTACTGGTTGTAGACTTAAACTGCTCATATAGTTTGGTTTTTTTCTAAGGGGGCTGAAAACTAAATATATAAATTGGGCCCTTTTGCTACTAGCAACATCCTTTTCAGAGAAAAGCTGTTCATTTGATTCCTGTATAGGTGAATAATGCGCCACAGATAGCCAGTGTAGCGGAAGAGACCACCTTGGCGGAGGAGACGTGCGTTTTTGATGATGTATCATAAACTTAAGTTTATCATGATGGAGTTCTATTCACACATACAAGAGTCAAGAAGATTCAAACATCTAAATCTTAGCCGAATTTAAAGTGAAGTAGACCACGCCTTTGCAAGTTCATAAAGAGCCACATTAGGTTAATATAGTTACAGTCCAGGAAACCTAATACGAGCATGAGAGGAAGGTGGACTGGGCTAAAATTTGTCCGTATGCTTTTGGAGATTTTAAATTGTAAATTGGGGGTTTTTTGGCCCTGGGTCCGGCTGCCATAGGAGTATTTTCAGCCGCCTATTTTTTATTATTATTGTAGTATAATTAATAGATAGAAAATTTCTTTTTCCTGTTGCTAATTTTTGGAGATTTTGGAGTTTATAAATAGGCTTTTTTATACACTATTTTGGTCATCCATTTCATTAATAAAATTTGAGAAATTTGAGTCTTCTGCTCTTGTGGGCTTTTGAAGTTTGTTTGTGCTCAAACTTCGTTTTTTGACTTCAATCGATTCGTTGAACATAAATTATGATCTAAATTCATCCGAGTTTGTTCAAGAAGATTTTCATGGTCTAAGGTTCTTGGCAAGAAAATTGTTAATCAAACAAAAATTGCTCAACGAGGATAAACAACGGGTCTAATAAGGTTTGTTGCGAAGCTGCGTTCATACGAGGGGTCTAACAAAGTTTTTCGTCTTTTCTTTAATTTTATTCGTGTTCTTCGAGTGTTCTTCACGTATTTTCCCGAGTCTTCAATTTCTTATTATCAAGAGTTCTTTTGGGAGCGCGTGATTCCGCTAAGCATGGTGTTCCAGCCTAGTGATTTGGTATGACTTCACTTATGGAAGGATCAGTTTTCAAATGAAAGAGAATCCAAATTACATCCACAAGAAGATTGACCGTTCAAAGCACTAGCCAAGATTAATGACAACGCGCATGTGATAGATCTTCCATTAGGTAAGTATAATGTCTCCAATACTTTTAATGTTATTGATATTTCTCCTTTTCATACAGATTCAAGGACGAATCCTTTTGAAAAGGAGGGAATGATGTGTCACAAACAGCCAGTGTAGCAAAAGAGACCACCTTGGCAGAGGAGACACACGTTTTTGATGATGGACCTGAAGTCCAGTTATCATGATGGAGTTTCATTCACGTGTGCAAGAGCAAAGGAGGTTCAATATCTATTGGATTGATCTTAGCTGAATTTAAGGTAAGGTGGACCCAACATTTGCAAGATCATGAAGACTAACATTAGATTAATACAATTGGAGTCCAACAAACCCAATACGAGTATGGGAAGAGGGTGGGCCAGACTAAAATTTGTCCGCATACTTTTGAAGATTTTAAATTGTAAATTCGGCTTTTTGTTTGGGACCCTAAGACAAGCTTCCATAGGAGTGGCCTATTTTTTTAGATTAGTTAATAGATAGGAATTTATTTTTCTTGTTGCTAAGTTTTAGGGGATTTTGGAACATATAAATAGACCCCTTTATAAACTATTTTGATCATTTTATCAATAGAATTTGAGTAATTTGAGCTTTTTGCTCTTGTGAATTCTTGAAGTTTGTTTTTTCTTAAGTTTCGTCTTTTAAATTCAATCAATTCTTCCAGTAGAAATTCAAACATCTATTGGATTAATCTAGCCGAATTTAAGGTGAAGCAGACCGAGCATTTGAAAGATCATGAAGACCCATAGTGAATTAATATAATTAGGACTAAATTTTGTCCACATGCATTTGAAGATTTTAAATTGTAAATTGGGTATTTTTTTGGACCCTAGGGTCGGCTGCCATAAGAACATTTTCAGTCGCCTATTTTTTTTATATATTATTTCAGGTTAATTAATAGATAGGAAATTCTTTTTTACTAAATTTTAGGGATGCTAGAGCCTATAAATAGATCCCTTTATACACTATTTTGATAATCTCTTTCATCAATAAAAATTTGAGAAATTTGAGTCTTTCGCTCTTGTGAGTTTTTGAAGTTTGTTTTATTCAAACTTCGGCTTTTGAATTCAATCAATCCTTTGAACATGAATTATGATCTAAATTCATCCCTATTATGTTCAAAAAGTTTTCCAATGATCTACTAAAGTCTTTGTCAAGAAAGTTGTTAATCAAACGAGGATTATTCAACGGAGATAAACATGGTTTAATAAAGTTCATGGAGAATCTATGTTCATACGAGAGTCTAATAAGGTTCTTCGTCTTTTCTTTAGTTTTCTTCGTGTTCTTCGTTATTCTTAGTGTTTTCTGAGTGTTCTTCATGTCTTTTTGTGAGTCTTCAATTTCTTGTTATCAAGGGTCTTTTGAGAACGTATAATTTTGCTAAACACACATCATGCAGTCATTTGAATTGTTTCTCCAAATGGAATGTAATTGGTACATTTGATGAAAACAAATTTATTTCATTGATGGTTTCTCAGTTTTTTTCCCTCCAATTGTACCGGTTGGTTCCTTGGAGGAGAAAATATTGCACTTGTATGTAGGGTCTTTTCCCCTCTTCTTTAGACTGTACCCTTTTGGATAACTGAGTTGCTATATATATCATCATCAATATGTTGTCTCCATTGCGACTATCATGGAGTTTCACAGGGGCCTTTTCTTAATCAATTTTGTTTTGTATTTCTCTTGCATTAAATTCTGAATTTTCAAAAGGCCCCTGAATTGGCAAGTCACCCTTTCTTTGAGAAACAAAGTTATGAGGAAACCTTGAGTTGCTTATTTTCTGTTTGAATCACTAGGTCACTGGATTGCTGGTGCAGCTTTTTCATAAGGCCACTCCAGGTAAGAGAACGGAGGGGTTAATATTTAACTGATTACAAAAAATACAATATAGGTCAGTCCCAGCAAGTAAAGGTACAAGTAGGACCAAGTGTACATCACCCCAGATAGAGTGGCAAATGAACCCAAGCGTATTTGATTCGGCAAAATGCTTTTGGGACTTGACTTTCAGGAGTTAAGATATGGGCTCATATTGAACCTATTGACATGGTAACTTAGTTGAGATCTCTAAGTCTCTAGTCTAGGGCAATGCTGAAATACGGTGTTGTATTATATAGAAGAATCCTAAAGTCGGGTTTAAACTGATACCAGTTTTCCTATTAAAATAAAAATAAAAATAAAAATAAACAAATAAACGCCTGAACCAGCTAATCTGAACTTCAGCTAGTCATTGGACATCTCAAACAAGAAAAAAAAAGCGACTGATACTAACTAATCTGAACTTCAGCTAGCCATGGAACAGCTCAAACAAGATCAATTCAACTTGATCGACACAGCTTGACGCACTTTTCATTATGAATCATCGGGAAACAAACTCTGTGTGTTTCTAAAACATAAGTATGGTTGCGTACATCCGTCCCCCCATACCCTATTATAGGCGGAAACATCTAAAGTAATGGGATAATGTTGTTATTGTTGTTTAGTTTGAAACTCTGATTCAAGTTAATATCAACACCTTTTAGGTGAACTCCTGGTTTTCTCTTTCTGTAAATTGGTATTGCTGAGGTTAATTAAAATTCATTACCCGTTTCCAGTAAAATTCATTACTCGTTTCCAAGTATTCTTTCACTAAGACACTAGCACACCACACCACTATTATTGTTTTATATATACATGTACAAATAGAGCGAGGGGTCTCACTGGGATCAAACTCTCTATCCATTGGGATGGAGGTATTGTTTGTTTGACTCTCACCCTCCCCATATCCTAATGATATCTTTTGTTGTCATTGGGATATACTAGGTATGTGTTGTTGTAGTACTCGTTTCCAAGCAACTCTTGGCAGAAAACAGCCAAAGAGTCTTCCTTTCATGCTTAACAAAAAGCACAAGGTATACCAAAAATCCTTTCGAACCATCAGACTATAATGCACCAAAGTAATCAAACTGTGACATGGGAAATTAATTTCTTTCGTTTGTACGTCATAATACGACTGATATGGTGCATTGGAATATATAAGCACCAAAAGCCTTAAGATGTGACTTTAAAGCACAGCATATGCGAGGGGAGTCATTGTTGGTATGGGATTGTATATACCAACATAAGGCAGCACATAAGTCATTCTCTGCAGCTGTCAAGAAAATCTATTCACCTAGAAACGAAGTGTAAATTTTAAGGTAAGGTCATTACCATCTTCCTAGAGCTTCGCCCATACGTATCTTGTCCCCCTTTTTAACACAAAATCTGAATTCAGATGACAAGTCCCCAGTAGAGGATGGTTGTGACACAGGCGCTTGGAAGACAAGTACCACAGTTGAACCTAGATTGAACGCAGCAACCTGCAGGAAACAGCAAATGCTGAAACATTGAGCCTCGAGGCAAGACAGTGTGGACAATGAGTAACAACAATACTTAAACATTGTTTTTACTATATGAGGCCGGTTATATGAATCACTCATTTCTCTTGTATTTTATATATTTTATTTATTATTATCATTTTTTTTGTTCTTTTGAGTCGTAGACTAAATCATACTCTCTTTGTGTGACCCTTAATATCTAATGCATAATATGTGTCTTTAGAATACGTCTCTTTCAAAATGATATATCACCTCAACCATGATTTTGGCCTAAGCACCTAAAACCGTCACTTAAATCCTATATCTTCTGCCTGACACCGGCTATATGAATCAGCTGCGCTTTATAACTGACTATACGCTTCCCAAATATCATATAAGTCACATCCTTCTTTACTGTCTCTTTCCATGTCTTCTTTCGTCTTCCTGTGTCACTTTTAACATGCACTTCATTCATTGTCTTGTACCGTCTAACAGGTGCATCTGAAGAACATTTTTGCATATGCTCGTACTATCTTAACCTTGACTCCTTCATCTTCCAATATATAGAAGTCACCCTAACTTTTCTCCTTATGTTCATTTCTTATTTTATCCTTCATTGTATGTCCACACGTTCGTCTTAACATTCTCATTTCCACCACTCATATCATTTGTCTATGATTATAATTGACTGACAACATTCAGACCCATACAGCAGTGCAGGTCTTACTCCCGTCCTGTAAAACTTTCCTTTAAGCTTTAAAGAAACTTTCCAATCGTAAAGAAGATCTGGTGCACTTCTCCACTTTAAGCACCTTGCTTGTATCCTATGATTCACATCCTTGTCAATTTCTCAATCTTTATGTAGTATATATCTTAAATACCTAAAACTATTCCTCAAATAAATCTTTTGGTTTCTCAGTTTCACACAAGATTCCAAAGTCATTCTTCTGTTAAAACTAAATTTCAAATAATCTGTCTTCTTTCGACTCAATTTAGAGTCATTTTTATCTAGTGTCTTATGTCAAAATTCTAGCTTAGCATTGACTCAATGTCATCTGCAAATACCATCCTCTATAGAACTCTATCTTTAATGTGTCGAGTGAGCTCATTTATAATTAAAACAAATAAGTACGAACTTGATGCAGGTCTTTGGTGTAAATCCACTGTAATAGGAAACTCTCGGCTTAGTCCTCCTAGAGTTCTTACGTCTGTAATGACGTTTGCATACATGTCTTTAATAATTTTTCTATATGCTACCTATTAATATGATTCATGAATTATAATGCTTTCCTCTTTTTTATTATTACAAATAAAACAATCTTATAATTCATTACTTTAATTTAGAACACAATTCCATAAATAGATAATAAGGCATTGCAAAGATTCTCCGTTGGTGCATATGTTTCTTCGGAGGAAACTTGTGTTTTTATTGATACAGCAACCAAACTCATGGACAATACTGCTATTATATTTTAACTTTTTCCTATTTTTTACCCGGGCAACCAAACTCATAAAACTTGTGTTTTCAAAAAAAAAAAAAGCTTCTGTCTCAGGAGATGACTCTAATAATTCTACCTTGACAGGACAGGAAACAAATTTTAGCATTTTGCCTACCTCATCTCCTTTTCTGAGCTCGATTCCTGTGCCTTCCAATCCATATGTTCGTTCTTCTGAAATTTCTGAAGGGAGAAGCTGCTTTAGGGGTTGATTTGTACGTAGCGTCGGTTCAATAAAAAGCTGTGAATGATATTACGCATGAGTGCAACTGCCAGGGATATATCGCCATTCTGATAATCAGCTATTCTAATTCTAACAATCAAATGGTAAAGCCTTCAGCCAAAACTCAAATCATCCAGGCTCGCAGCTTTGTCAACCACTAATCTGATTTCACTCAACCCCTTTGGGAGGACGGGAGAAATTTGTTTTTTATTTTTTTTTCCTTCTTTCAAGACATTAGATAATCATTTAATGCAAGCTTTCTGCTTCTTCATAAGTCCAGTATTTCAAGTCATGAGCAGTGATTACAAGTTTTCCACTGTTAGATTTAGGAAAGATAATTTCCAAGCTCACTTCCAGAAGAAGATTGACTCGAAACCAGAAACATTTATCACCAAGACAGAGCTCAGCAGCTAGTGATGTGGACCTTTTTCATTGCAGAACAAGGGAAAATTGCTTGATTTGATCAAAAGAGGAAGGATGTGGCACTGCAAACTTTAACAAGTTCACCAAAGCATTAGAGTTTTTGCATGTCTTGGAAAGCATAAGAATGAACAAGACCATTTGGGAATTTAGCTCTAAATTGAGGCTTTTTCCTTTGTGGTGCTAAGTTGAGGCTTAGATCGGCACATTGTTTGCAAAAGCGCAACTAGTGGGCAACTTAGTTTTCTATTTTCAGGTTTCTGTGTAGTTAAAAGAGGAGGCTACAGCTGGTCTTTGGTGGTGTAGGAGGTCTACTCCAAGCCTCTCACACGTACTCATCAGGATGTCTCAAGAAAAATGAAATGAAATTACCCACAAAAAAAAGACACGATTTGATCTGTAATAATTCTTAGCAAGCTTCTCTTAACTTGGTTACAATTGCTTCCAAATAAGAAAACAGAGTGTCGGTCCTCGACCAACTTGATCCTAAGCATCGAAGAGACTAAATAATGAAGATATGAAACTACTATTAAGTAATTTGATAAAGTAGAAGATGGAAAACCTCAATTGAACCGATGTTTGTCGCACCGATTGCTGCCATTGCCATATATCCTTCTTTCCACCGGCCTTCAAGCACAACCTAATTGATCAATCAGAAAGACGGAAAAAGGTGAAAGGGGCAGGGAAGGTACCTGGCCGTCTTTCTCCCTTACAGAATGAAAAGAGGTAGAGACAGATTACTCTTGTAAGGAGTTAAACATATTAAACATCTTAATATACCAACTAATTGGGCCAACTACCGGAAAAATAAAGTAAAATCAATATTCTAAGAGCAGGACAAGGGCAAGTTACCCTTTCATTCTCAATGTAAAGATTTCTGATTGTCCTAGTAGCACGCTCATTCATAGGGAAAAGTCGACCTGCCAGCAAAGGAGTCCCCAGAGAGAACAAACTTAAGAAACCAAAATTATGTTTGATGGTTCAGAACAAGGGACAACATTATATTCTCACGTCTTAAAATGTTTCTCATGCGCCAGAGTAGAAAGATACACAGAAACCATATCTTAACTGAAACAAATAAAGAAAGTCTGGCTTAATTTTTTGCATAGAAGAGAATATGAAGCTTGAATCCCCAGTTCCTTCAGACAAACAGACAACAACAGGTAGAAGCCATTTTCCTTTTCTTTCTTTTATTGGATTAGTCAATGCAGAGAATACTAATCATGCTTCAATAGTAGACCATGAACATTTGTTTATCAGTTTCGAATTTGGATTTTCACTAGTAGAGCACACCATTTCCTGCACTGCCTGTCTGCTAGACCCATCTAAGTCAGTCGTATCATGCTTATTCCTTCAGTAGTAAACCGAACTTCTTCATGTGCTCATGTTACTATCAACGAATTCCCCAGTTAAAAATATACAATAAACTATCAACCCCTCCATTCCGCAACCAAAGGAAGGGACTAAACTAAGACCCTCTAAAATACTAGAGAAACATCTACCTGGTGCGGAAATCTTGGTGAAGCTTATAGAAAATTATAACACTAATCCAGCTTCCTTGTTCCAGATGCTAGTCCCTAAGATTGTAGACAAGAAGAGAATAACCTGGAAAATGACGACGGATGAAGATTTTCCAATCAACTGGCGAGTGAATCCTATGGTAGTCTCCTGGCTTCAAGTAAAGTACACAGTAAAAGAGACCTCTTGTGGGACTGCAGCATAAGTAGCAAAGCAAATCACCAGCCCAAGCATATCCAACAACAGGCAGTGGTTAGATAAGTTAAGTACATGTCAACATATACTGAAGGGGGCGGGGGATGGGGGAATTCAGGGAGAAAGGGGTGAGAGCATCTCTCAGAAGCAATTTCCCCTTCACTGCATGAATTAGGTTGCACAGTGTGCCGCACACAAATCGATAAAAGTACCCCTCTCAGAGATGAAACAGGGAGTATAGCATTCATCTCTTTGATGGAACTTATCTAAGAGTTTCATACTGTATAAGTATATGCCAGAAACTAAATGCACTTGCAAAGTAATCTGTTAATGGAACACAATACCTCGTCAATCATAAATCGGAGGTAACTTGATATATTCAGTGGACTTTTCTAGATAGCAATACCATAGAGAGAACACAGGTGAGGCGGAAATTATTGGTTGCAGAAACCAAATATTTGATATTTGTCTTATTGAAGGAAAATGTTACCATGTAAAGAGTAGCAACACTCTACCATCTTGTCTTTTGACCAGCAAAGCCAACCAAAACAACGTTAAGGCTAATATCTAATGAGAAACTAAGAGCAAGAATAACTGAGAGAAAACATGATATTTATATGATATCTGAGAATGACCACATGTCTGCAAGCTGGCACATGTGTTTAATGTGCAGCTTCAAGGTTTTAGACCATGACCAAATTAAATCGGAAAGAGGAAAGATGGTGACAAAGAAGCTTATTCACTCTAGTCAGTCCATTTTCCCCTAAAGCTTGAGTAGTTTTGACTTGCTTAACCTCACCTATTACAAATGTCTCTGAGATCAGGGCAACCTATAACATAGTGTAGAACGCAAGCACACAAACAAACAATATGCTTATCTCAAATGTTTAATAAAAAACGTCAGCGGATTTTGAATTTGGAGTTGGCCTACCTTTCTGATTCGCAGTCTCTAATTTTGGGGGATGCCAGAGAAACTGATAGCCATGACTTTTGATTCTCTTCTTTTTTCTGTTTTTCTTTGCTGACATCCTCTTCATCAGTATGCTCCGAAGCCATCAAGGGAAGGAATGATCTTGATCCAAGAAGGGAGTAAGCTGAGTAAGAATATCCCTTGACTTGCTCGATCATAGCTCCTGCTTTTAGCTCACCACATCTCAGTACGGTACCATCTACAGGACTAACCTATTATCAGAAATAAACAGGTATGAGTCATTATAACAAGAAAAGAATTTGAGAATCTAAATTTGAAAGAAGAAGTAGGCCCAATGTCTTCTAACTCTGGTTACCAGTTACCAGACTATTTGGCTCGGAATCAATAGGTCTCGAACCCTCTTTCAGTGTGCGCACAAAGAACTCTCTCAAAGATGCATATTCCTCCAAGGGCAGGGCAGCTTCTTCTAAATCTGAAATGCATAAGTTTGAAGGAGATTACATTTGTAGTCTAATGCGATGTTGTTTAATTTCGCATCACAGCACAACATCAATTATGTATTCTTCGCTAAATCATCGAAATCAGACCCACATATTACAGCTTTCTTCAATTATAACACACTTTAATCATGAAATTAACTGGAAGAACCCCTACTTGAATGAAATGCTCGAGCCCAAGCCTGGTAGACAGGTGGACGCAACCACACTGGCATGTCCTGGTTTCAACAGTTATCCAGCAGAAGAAATCAAAATACGAAACACTCCTACCTAAGGAAATGGGACCATTGTTTTCTGACAAAATGTTGCTTACTCACCAGCTTGGTCAAAAGTCCCCAACACCTTGAGATGGTGCGCAATGGAAGCAATCTCATGACCGTAGCCTACAGTAGCAATATTACACGTATTAAAAGAAAACCATGCAAAACAAACAGCAGAGACCTAGTTCATTTCCAATATATGCAGGGTACAGAATGAACTTCACCTTTACATCAGGCCTGAACTCCAATTCTATTCCATTCTCTCTAGCCTCTTCCGTCTGTAAATATGAAAATTCAACAACAGATCAAACTGCTTTAGACTGAAGAACTTCAGAACATTCATTGCACCTACCCAGGTGAGTGCTTAAAGGACACAAAAACTGATTTAAAAGAAGGAAACACTAGGCTGTATAGATGGAGAAATGACTCTCACCTCAGACGTAGGCCGTGTAGGCCAAGCCACAGTCGAATGCCGTAGGCACTTGCGTGTGCTGAATACACTATAAGGCTAAGGTATACGCATCTACTATCACCAATTGGTTTTGGGAGAGTTGGTATCGCTTGAGGTGCTACAAGTGGTATCAGAGCCAAGGTCACGGGTTCGATTCCCAGCGGAAGCAATTGCTGAGAGGGAGATTGTTAGGTGCAGCAATTTTCCCGTGGCGCGTAGGCCGTGTAGGCCAAGCCACAGTCGAATGCCGTAGGCACTTGCGTGTGTTGAATACACTATAAGGCTAGGGTATTGCGCATCTACTATCACCAATTGGTTTTGGGAGAGTTGGTAGCACCTGAGGTGCTACAATTCATCATCTAGTCATCATTAGTCATCATTACCTCGTTCATATACTTGTACTTGTTATACTCTTAGAAGTGTGCATAAACCATAACTTCGTTTCTAGCAATATTATTTCTCTATTCTCAGAGAACTGGGGAATAGAGACATGAAAATGATGTTCCAAGTTCATCTTATGCATTCTAGACATAAATTGGGGAAGGCTATAAACCAAAGTGTGGTATGTACAAGGATAATTAATCTACACAAGTAGGAAAAAAAAAACATTTATCATGTAGAAGAATGAATTTCTAGAGACTAACAACCAGAAATACCTTTTTATCATCATAGAGCCTACGAGCATGAAGAACGCCAAGCATAAGGATAGCTGCACCGGTAAACAAGACAGGATTCCCTATACAAGAGTCCACTTCAATCTCTCAGCCAGCATATGCTCATACAGGCCCAAATATAAATTCACAAAGGAGAGGCACAGGAAAATTGGCGGCAAAATTATCAGCTGGAGTCTAATGGCGGAATCATTCCTTCTCTAACAACAAGCAACGATAACTTGCACTTCCAGTTCGCGCCGGGTAAACGTACAAGCGTTTGATGAAATCTTTAAGTCCAATCAAATTAATCACAAAATAAAAACTGAACAATTGAGCTTTCAAGTAGTTAGTTAAGCCATAAGAATTATTGAAATTCCTTCGATAATTTACTGTTTCTAATTTTGCTGGTACCTGGTGAGCTTCCGTTGGCTTTGCTGCCGCTGCTGCCGCCATTAACTGAAGCACGTTTCCAAGGGAATGTGCTGAAGTGCAGCCGTTGTTGGTTGAAGTTTCTGGAGCAGCCAAGGGTGTACATAAAGAGCGGAAATCTCCGATAACCTGGCCTGAACTTCATCTTCTCAACGAAATGGGTGTATACAGAGTGGGAGTATGAGGGTTTGAATTTTTGAGTTTGTCGAGGATTTCTTGTTCAGGGGGAAAAGCGGGATGATTATTGAAGCAGCTTCCTAAATCTTAAAATAGTTCAGTAATTAATTACTTTTAGCGTGACAAATAACCAGATGTTAGGATATTTTTTTTCTTACTATTTGTATTATAATTAATATTAAAATAACTATTCGGATAATTCATGCCTATTCTTTGATCACTATATAAGCATCAGTTTGGATTTCTCTTTTCCTAATCACATTCCATTTCTCCACCACTAATAGGCTGTACAAAAATTTTAAAAACCGGGTCAAATAACCGAATCAAACTGATCCAAATTATTTAAAGTCGAACTATAGTTTAACAGCCACTTATAGGTAAAGATACATTGAGTGTGAATGTCCGTAATATTCTTTTTGTAAGTCAAACTTTATAGATAGCATAAATTTACAAAGATTTAATAGGTATTTGGGGCGGTTTCCACACGCAATGACTAATCCCACAAGTTCAAGAAATACCAACCATGTAAAGCTTCCACGGTTAGTTTAGGAGGCTGATCATTACTCTACAACAACAACGTTACCCTATTGCCTTAGAGGCTCCCGTCTATGACGGAATATAGTATCTATGATGGGGTATAGGAAGGTCGGATGTACACAACCATACCTATGTGTTAGAAACACACAGAGGTTGTTTACCGATGACCCATAATGGTGCGTCAAGCTATGTAGATCAACTGCTACTTCACAATATAAGAAACGCAGCCAATTTAATGAGTCATTTTGCACGGTATAAAATGTCATATGGGTAGGCACTTCTGTAATGGTTTACATGGCATGCAAAATAAATAGTAGAAATTGGGTTGAATAATTAGGGACTCCAACACTATAAAAGGCGTTTCCGGTACATTAGACTCCCACATTTGCAAAAAGTCTATAGAGAGGTTGTATTGTTTTGAGATCTGATGTACGCAGTCTTATCCTATACTTTGTGTAAAATTTTGTTTCTGCAGCTCGAACAATATTTTACCTAGAAAGCCTAGAATGAAATGGTGGCGTCTTTATTGGTTGTGGCTGTCTAGGAAACCTAGCTCGATCTTGCTAACCCGATCCTACAGTGACAAGATAAATTTGAACTCAGAAAATTTTAGATGTGCATCATCAATTAAACTATAAACACACATAATAGTAATAATAATAGTAGTAGTAATAAGAATAATGATAACGGCAGTGGCGGACGCAGCGGCTACTTTTTGGGGGGCAAAATTCACACTATGGGATCACCGTCCACCTTTTCGGACTCAATATACATTCCATCGAAAATCCGGAAAAAACTCCCTTACAATATAGATATATGCAAATATTATAACATAAAATCTAAACCAACACATCCACTAATCAAAATGCAACAATAATAAGCAACCATCAACAATATCCAACAAAAGTTATTCATAAGCAACATTACCAAGCAGCAATATCCAACAAAAGTTATTAATTTGACGCTCAACATACCTTTTATTTACGAAATGACACGACGAGCAGCAGGAGGGATTATCGGTGGCCGCAACAAATTTCTTCGAATTCTCAAATTCTGAAATTGTTGCATAATGTTTTCATTTGAAATGGTTCCAAAAACTTCCTTCTCGAAGTAACACAGTAAATAGTCCGATAGTAATTCGTCTCCCAATCGGTTGTGCAGATCAGTCTTTATTATATTCATCGCAGAAAAACTTCTTTCCACACTCGGTGTTCCGACAGGTAAGATCAGTGCTAACTCGATGAGCCGATATACTAAAGGAAAGTATTTGTGATAATTCAACTCCATCATCTTCTTTGCAAGAACTCCAAGATTAGTAATATGAGAGAATACTTCATTTGATTTCATATCACCAATGTAACTTTTAAGTTCATGGTTGAGCTCAATTCAATCCATGGTAGTGAAATCGTCTGGATATAACTCAGCAAGGTGTAGCAATTGACTATGATCAAAATTTGCAAAAGAATTGGAAGGATCAAGGCACATCACACATCAAAATTTACATCATCATCTGAAATTGAACATCTTTTTCAACAGTTTTTTCTTTCCTCATCTTTGAACTTGAAGGTTCTGAATTTCTTGGATGTTTAATGACAAACTTGTCCATAATGTGTCGGCTGAAATAGTCAAATTCCTAAAATGACAAATTAAAAAAAAGAGAGTGATACACTGGAAAAGAAACTGTGAATTCAGTAACTCAAACCATAAATTACAAAATTTTCATCAAAATTTTCATGTAATTATTTATATCATAGTATAGTAACAGTCCAATCACAGTTTTCCCCAAACATACATCGCATATAACATTCTACTGCAAGGTCACTGGTTTTTTGGTCAAAAATGCAATACGTAATAAACATAATGATTTTTTGGTCAAAAATTATAAAAACAAAGAGGGGAAACGGAGAGGGAAAACAGATAGGAGAACTGTTAAATGACTGCTGAAGAAACTTACCACTTTGTAGTGTGGAGGCCTGAAGCTGGATTGGAATATTGGATAAGGGATTTAGGGTCGGCTGCACAGAAGTTGGGGGAGGAGAGGGTATTTTGATTTTTTTCAATTAGATTTGTCACTTGTTGAAAGTGAAATGAAAGGGCAGCAAGGGGCAACGTGTCAAATTAGAATAAGACAGAAGGAATGTTCTAGGCAGTTTATTGTTTTTTTATTTTCAAAAACCAGTTTGTTTTTTATACAATATATATTTTAGTTAGTTAAAAAAATACAAATGTGTATATCTACTAATCAAAAAATTTCCCCTAGTTCCTAGTAACACACATATATCACATATCATGAGATAGTTTTGGGATTAAAAAACAGATACCTTAAATTTAGATAATCAAAAATACAACTGCATCTACCTACTACCTAAATTTTTTCTCCGAGTTCCCCCCTCTGAACGCCCCTCGATAACGGTTCTTTTTACATGTCAAAACTCTATCTTTTGTGTGGGGGGGGGGGGGGGAGAATACACCACAAGAGAAGCGTAAAAATGCCTCATGGAAAGCACAAGGGTAAAGCAGTCATATGAATGAAAACTAATGCATGAATGTCTCCATGACATGACCCAGTAGTTTCGGTGGCGAAGGTTCGAGAGAGTGGCGATAGTTCGATTCTTGTCCCAAGCAACATTATCGACTCTATTTCCAGGCAAGCGCGTGGTATTGGAGCTCCACTGCTTGCAGTGGGCTCTTTGTGTGGCCATCTGAGCAGTCCAAAATTTGTCATAGCGGGTTTTGGACACCTGACTTTCATCCCTATCACACCGTGGGACAAGCTGATAAGGGTCTAGTTGGGGTTTCCGGTCATAAAACTTTTTGAAAAGTAATGCATGAATATATATGTTTCCATAATCCCATTTTCAAAAGCAAAGAAAAACAGATATGGTCTCACCATTTTACCAGGTAATCAGCTTTTCAGTCAAATAGCCAGCCATATTACATCTTTTCATGTCTCCTTCTTTTACATTTTTCTAACTTGCAATTTTTTTCTTTTTCATTTTTTTTTTCAAAAACTAATTAGGTTGTAGTTATGATCATTACTGTTGAAAATTTTCCAAATAACTACCTTGGTGCTACTTAATTATAGATTCTTTCTTTTTTTTATAGCAAGAGACTCAAATCCGAGTTTTAAAGGTAAGATGATTCATGCTCAGCTAATGACACTATAAATTTTTTGCGTAGTTGTTAATTCTTAAACTAGGAAAATTGTAGAATTTAAAACATCGGAAGCGGTTAATTACAACATTAGTATATTGGTTTTGCACATCGTTTTAATTCTCCTATCTCTTGAGCCTATTCGTCCTAGATCCAAAAACGAAAAGTCTCTGGTTGGGAGACACATTAGAAAACAAAAAACTAGAAGGGGTCAAAGTTATTACAAACTTCTTGAAAAAAATAATGTTAACAATTGATATTAATTTCATATACTTTTATCTTCAACAAGTGGATTAACATTCAAAGCTGGCCGAAGCATCAGGTTGCCTGGTTGGTTAAATGCTATTCATGAAAATAGTAATTCATTATTCCTATTGGAGACTCTTCTCTGTTTTTTAGTCGTTTTGGCACGCTCACCATCTAGTACATGGTTTACAGTTTGTATGTCTTCAGTAATTGATTCTCGTTGGCCGCAGTGTATGGGACTCATTAAATCGATAGCATTAATTTAGTCCAGTTTGAAGTGGTTTATGTACGAAATGATAGCTTTTGTTGTCGTTGGGATATACTAGATACGGTGATGACGACGACGTGCCTAAATGCGGAAAGGCAATGCCTTTGCAAGAATGAAACTCAAAGGTATTAACGGGAGCTAAATTAAATCTTATTTAAGCTTCCGTTTTTACAAATCAGTAGATTATGTCAAAATACCAATGAAGCAAACTTTATTTATATCAAATATGTCAAGAACAAAGAGATAGTGAATCGAAACATTCCAACCTCCAAATCACGATGCACATTTTCATCTTTGGAGGGAGATATATTTTCCATCAAATCTTTTATTAAATTTAATGGAATTATGTCATATATGTTGGCAGGCGGGATTTTCTGACCGCCAAAAGCCTCACCCCCCACGTGACCACCCGCTACGTGGCAGTAGGAGTGGTGAAACTGGGTGGGGATCACCCACATACAGCCTCACCACCCTCTGCTGCCACGTGGCAGCAGGTCTTTTGTTACCGTTCCCAAAGGGGGGTCAGGCGATCCGGAGTGATATGTTGGTGTGGTAAAACAAAAAACGCTTTTTGTATCGGGGGTGGGTAACAACTATACCTTTGTTTCGTATGGATGAATTTAAGTATCTTAGTTCGTAAGTCTTCAATAAGCAGGCTAATATCTAAGTTTCTGAATAGTTACAACAACAACAATTATATCCAGTATGTCCCAACGACACCAAAAGCTATCGTTAGGGTCTGGAAAGGATAAGAGCCAGTTAAACAATACCTCCATCCCAAAAGATAGAGAGTTTGCTTCCAGTGAGAACCCCGACTCTATATGTACCTGTATAGATAGTACAATAATAGTAAGTTTCGGAATAGTTAATGATATTAAAACGGACAAGAGTTGGTCATTAATTTGAGTAATTGGTTATTAGTAATGAAGTCAGACAAATGCATCCTACCTTAAGTCTATTACAAATATGTATATGTAAACACTAATAAACATTTTCTTCACTTGGTCTTTATATAATGAGGACCAACTAATAGAATAATAATAGGTAATCATAACAAAATTTCTCACGCAAACAACCCAATAATTTATTTTAGAAACATCTGGCCAAACTTAGCTGTCGTTTACTTTATTGACACGTGAATCAATGCATTGTCGGTATATTAAGCTTCTGCGTTTGTGTAGTATCCGGAAAATAGCCGGATCGAGCTTCGCAATTTGTTGTACGCAGCCTTACCCTACATTCTGTGCAAGAAACTGTTTACGCATCTCGAACCCGTGAATTCAATGTCACAAAATAACAACTTTCCCATTTGCTACAAGGTCCGCCCTCCACGAGAATTGATGCAAACAATGTTCTTATAGTTTAAGAAAGAGTTAATTGCATCTGGTATCCATTCTTTTCCACCAAGTTTTAAGTAGCATCCAATGTTTCATGAAACACACTTGTCATCCAGACTTAGAGGGTTAATAGACACCTGGCATCCGGATGACCTGCTGGTCGACCGTTGACCGCTGAAATCGACCTTTGACCGGACTTAACCATACTTTTAACCCGACTTTAACCAAAGTTCACTATTTTACCTTCAAAAATTAAAGGAAAAACAAAATCAAAAACTTCTCACCTTCATTTTCCCGTTAAACAAAATCTCTCAACAGAGCTTATTATCTTGGAACAATTATCGCAGGTACTCTGGCAGTTGCTGGAATCAAACTTCTTCCCAAAATGAAGCAGCTGTATGAGACGCCCGCAATCCATGTCATTCTCACAGTAACTGACCTGCAAGCAGTTAGATCAACAAATTGAGTTCTTGACTACAAGAAGTCAAAGAATGTACCATTTTTGACATACCATTCTCAGAAGGTTGTCGGAATTAGTCTCCAATAATCTTCCTGTAGTTGATGAACCTGAACGAATATATCCCAAAGAAGTGCCTTGGCTAAGCATGTGCTTAACTCTTATCTGCAGATAAAGAAGGAATCATGATATAGCAGGCACGGGACGCATAAGAATACAAGATGCAGGGAAAAAAATTAAAGCTGAAAATAGGTCTGGAACTGACGTAGTCACTGTAACTGTAATACAACACACAAGATGCATGTTGCCCATCTCTACCAGCACGACCACACTCCTAAATTATTCAAAAGACAAACACTTTCTATAAGGAACTTCCCAACTCAAGGTCTTGCTCTGCCTCCTCTGTTTCTCTGTTTCTTGAAACTGTGGGATTCAGTTCTCGAGTGCTGTTTGAATTAGCTATGGAATTTGGAGTTGTCCAACAGAAGAAGTAGGATAACAAAGGGGCATACTTGTTGGATTCATCATCAATTTCCCCATGGCTCAATCTTCTTTTCAACAGTTTTGGTTGTTGTTATTGGAAGGAATGGAGGGAAGATGAAATTAACCAGGGTTGAGAAAAGTTTGGCGCCACTTGAGGAAAAAGTGAAAAAATAGGAAATTTCATAAAAACCGCCTACAGCAGGTCATTTCCCGGTTGCCGGATGCCAGGTGTCTATTAACCCTATAAGTCTGGATGGCAAGTGTGTTTCATGAAACATTGGATGCTACTTAAAACTTGGTGGAAAAGAATGGATACCAAATGCAATTAACTCGTTTAAGAAAAGATTGGTTTTGGGACTTAACCTTGTGCATATAAAGAAAGACTTGTTTTGCATAATATGCGTGTTCTAATAGTCCTCAAACATGAAAAAGTATTTGTATTCAGCAGCTTCTGCCTCCGAATCAAGTAACGCGTGATATTATGAGTCGAGTTGCTTTACAGGCCCATGTATAATATTTAGAATGTCATTCTGATGTAGATATAGCAAACGTGACAACACCTGATGTAATCTTTGATTGTTTTTGTTGAAATAAAAGTTCTTTTTTCCCAAAAAAAAAAGTTGAGACATTCAAAAGACAAAAATATTAGGTTCAAATTTCTCGTAGACATCTTTATTTTTCTAGTGACAATTATCTTTTTTAATATCTTCATACAACAACAACATTATCCCATTGTTAGAGGCTTTCGTTTATGGCAGGATATGAGAAGGTCGGATGTACGTAATCATACTCATGTGTTAGAAACACAGAGATGATGTTTTCCGATGATCAATAATGAAAATTGCGTCAAGCTGTGTCGATCAACTGCTACTTCACAATATAAGAAATATAGCCAATTTAATGTGTCATTTTATTTTATTCTATTACATCATGTTAAAACATAAAGAAATACTTTACAGTAAGACCGAGAACGCCTAACGGTCAAATTTTATTAGGTTCAAATTTCTCGTAGACATCATATTAAAACATATTTTCTCGAGACATATTAACTTTTATATTTACAATTAGTTTCCAGGACATACCCCAACTGGTTTCGAGCAGGGGTTCTCGAAAGAGAGGTCAGGGGTTCAATTCTTGGCAAAGCCAAGAAAGCCCCTTCCCAACAAGTGCATAGTGTGGGAGGTCCTTGGCCTGTAGGCTTGCCAGCAGTGCTGGGCGCTCCTTATACAGACTAGTATGTAAATGACCAACTCTTGCTAGCGGGCCGCTGGGTACCTGATTTACATCCATACACTACCTTTGAGACTGGGTATGAGACTGGGCATCGCAGGAACCTTATTGTTGAGGTTCAACCTTTTTTTATATTTACAAGTATCTATCTCAATAACGCCCATTCTCCATTTTGGAGCAACTATCAAAAAAAAAAAAAATTATCCAGAAGAAAAGTTCCACTCTTTTTCACCACGCAAAATGTTTTTTTAATAACACAAAATGTTAATGATAGACAGAATTTCACGTACGCGTGAATTTGATGCATGTAGTATCTTTTACCATACAGAAGACGTGCACGCAAAATTTTCTAACAAACAAAGACTGCCATGGAGAATTTACTGTATGAGAATTACAATTTTATATTTCTGTAACTTAAATACTAAAAAGCCCTAAAGATATTTTTTACTGTCGTTGAATATACTGAGTATGGTTGTTACGGTAAATACCAAAAAAAGGCTTGAAACGAAAAGAGCAATGTCTAAAATGATGCTACATTAGAGTGTCGCTTCTATATATTTGAATCGACAAACTCTTATTTCTCCCAAATTAAATTTATGGGTGTAAATGATTTGGGCCAGCAAGTCGAATAGGTAATTTTTTAAACTTGAGGTCGACCACTAATTTATTTAATTTTAATATGAAGCTCGACCTTAAACATCTCTGAATTTTAATAGATCTCGAGCACATATCAAGTTATTTTTCAACTAAATAAATTTTAACGTTTCATCTAAAAATAGTATTGAAGGACGTATAATAGTTTTGTTGTACTTTCTTTTTACTAATATTGATAATAGACTTATCTTTTATTTTTATTGTCAATATTTAAATTAAATATTATTTTATATACATTTTAGGTGTTATTCAAACCCGTGAGGTAATGCCTCCAACATCACTGTGTTTGATTCATTTAATTCTGAGTCGATTAGAGGTAGTTAGCCAGATGAAACCGAACTCAAAGTATTCATGAACGGCTTGACTTATTTAAATTCTTATTCGAATGTTATGCTCGACTTGTTTATAAGTCTAGTTCAATTGTCAAATTTTAAGGCAATAGGTGACAAGTTGATCACTTCCTATGACTGCTTCAATCAAATGGTCATGTGTCATATCAGCTAAGAGATTTTGTAATATCAGACAAGTTACACATATAAAACATGTGAATTTCTATTAAAGTTGTTACACTAAATCAACATGACACCTTTTTTATATAAAATATTCTTCACTATATCACTCATGGATGCCAACAATGCAGACGAATTACATGAGGGGCAAGTAAAAATAGGAAACATAATTATGAATATATCTTGCAAAATTGGCAAAAACATGGTCGACCTACAACAGTGGGCTTGAAGAATATCTATGTGACTACCTACCTTTCCATGATGATGATAAACCTTGCTTTTAGAGTGTCAATATTACACTCAATACATACCAGACTAGTATTAGAGTAACTAGTAAGGTTGCTGCTTTATGACATTGAGGTTACGTGTTCGAGCTACGGAAATAGCCTCTTGCACAAGTGTAAGGTAAAGCTACGTACATCGGGTCTCGAAACGATCCGGCTCTTTTCCAGACTCTGTACAAACGCGAGAGCCTATTACATCAGAAACGCCTAGGGCTGTTCATCGAACCAAACAATTCGCGAACTGCTCGAGTTTAGTTCGTGTTCGGTTTGTGTTGTTCGGTAACGGTCGTCAAACGAGCCGAATTTGATTAGCTGTTTGTATTCGTTTACTAAAAAACGAACCGAACTATTCGTCAACTGTTCGGCTCGTTTAAATAGTTATAGTATTATCAAGCCGAATTCAAACTAATTTTAAAGTTTGTTTAGATAAACGAACTGAGCCAAACAGTTCGTTTAAACGAATCTAAATTCGAAAATCTAGTATTTGATTCGGCTCGGTTCGTTAAGAAACGCCATTTATTACACCCAGTAGATTGGTCCTGCCTCTTCTCCATGCTTAAACTCAAATTTCAAAGGGACATATTTTTTATTAAGCCATAAAAAGGACACGACAACCTCAAGGGCTTCAAAATGGCACAAGAACAAAATTGACACTAAATGCAGCTTTTAGTACTCTAAATGAGCTGAATGGTGCGCTAAATGCAATTTTCAGTACTGAATGCACTACTAATCAGCTGATGACTTTCTTCGCGTTCTCGGTGCACTAGCCTCTCCCGTTACGTAGAGTTCAAGAAAGAGTTGGATCGGTTCTTGATCTGATGTACGCAGTTTTACCCTACACTTGGTCTCTAAAAAGAAAAAAAGAAAAGGGTGTTACTAATGTCTAAACATAATTAACTCATAATATTATTCTAGTAGTAAAGTGGGGTAGCTTGATTAAAGACAACTATGCATATAACTTGCTTTTACCAGTTTTCTTTATTCCCATATACGATATATGCCCACAGATATGATGTGAAAAGTAATTAATACCCCACTTGTTGAGACCTGCCGTACTTTCATGCAACATTATTGTATCCTTAACCCCATGCAAAAAGAATCCCAATTTGCAATATTTAGTAGGTAACTCAAATAAAAAAATATATCATTGATATCAGCAAGTTCAACCATCAAATCAAAGTTGATTATTGCTTTAAACTGTTGAAGTTGCCAAACTTTCTTTGCTGACCAATCAATGTGACAAATCCCACTAGGGGAAAAAAATGTCATCTCATTAGCTGTAATCCCATAGGAACCGATCCCCATCATGCCAGAATTCTCTATGAATTGTTTCAATTGTAGCCAGCTGCCATATGCATTCACTATTGCAAACTTCATCAATCTTTTGAGTCAATCCCATTGAAAGATCAGGCAAATCATGATATGGATCGTCCATATGTAGACTGTTATAAGATGATGTCATTGTTCCCTCTGATGACTCAGTTGTATTTACACACTCCCCCGTGTGTGATTGATCTACGTGTGAAATCACACGTGGATCAACAACTTGGTCAACAGAATATTCTGTTGATCGAACTGTATTCTGACCGACGAAACCACTGCACTTGTCGGATTGAGATTCTATTGGAGAATCGTTTTCCTGAGTGATCATTTCAGCTTCTTGGTGATGTGAAATTGCCAATGCGGCCGCTTTTGCTGCTGCAGCTTGGATATCCTTCGGCAACTTGGACGCCGGCCGGGGTAACTCTCCGGCGAGTTTGGGGAAATTGAGACAGGCAGAATGTCCTTTGATTGCAATTGCAGCAACATCATGAGCTCTGGCAGCCATTTCAGCAGTAGCAAAAGTCCCCAACCAAATTCTTGATTTCTTCCTGGGCTCCCGGATTTCGGATACCCATTTTCCCCAGCTACGTTTCCTGACTCCATGATATGATGGAACCTCTCCTGTATTCATTTTGCCACTACCCTTTTCTGCTTTCCCTTTTCTTGAAATGCTTGTTGAGGAAGAACAAGATGAAGTTTCATCTTTATGTTGTGTACAAGTTTTCTCCATCATACAAAAATATTCTTGCGTACTGAACAAAATGGGATTTTTAGAGAAGTGGAAATTCTTTTTGTTTGAAAAGAAGGAGGTGGATTGGGGGTTTTACCAAACCAACAAGTAAGGGTTGCTGTCACACCCGGCCTGTAAAGATGTAAATCAAGAACCTGATATATTTAGACAAAAAACAGGTTATATACACAAATACAACGTTATGAAGCCAAAGGAGGAGCCAAAAGGAGGAGGTGGATTGGAGAGTACGTTTGGTTGAAAGGGTATGGAGCGTTTAGAAGCGGATGAGATCCTAAGAGGCTAAAAATGAAGCAGAATATGAGGCCTCCAATCACGCGTCGCCACGTGTACAAAATCAGTTTTTTTTTTATAAAAAAAATTGCAGCACCCTCCTTGCTTTTGTACACGTGGCGACGCGTAATTGGAAGTCTCATATTCTGCCTCACTTTTAGCCTCCTAAGATCTCATCCGGTTTAGAAGAGCAAGCTCTTTGTGATTTCTGACACAGAATAAACACAATGCATAATGGTGATGGGAATATATAAAAGCGATATGATAGTATAGATCCATTATTATTTTTATCTCTCCAACTTAAGATTTGAAAAGCTTAGTCCCTTATGTTTCATATATATTCACTTCAAGGGTAATCGATATATGACAAGTTTTAATGTGGTTAATTAATAAATTTCATTATTTACTAATCAACTAATAAAAAACAATAATGAGGTGTATCTTCTGTTTAGCACACTCATTGGTAATAAATATCAATTATTTCTTATATGATTGGTTAATGAATGTTTATTAGTTACTCATTTAACACTTAGAGCAAAAGGTCATTCCATGGTCCTGAGGACCCCACCATCCAAGCCCCAAGTAGCGTTGTGGATGATGCAAATTAGGAGCTCAGCGGCCTCCTAGGTTGGTTGAGGACTTATGCAGTGACCCACAGAAGGTGTCCTCCCGCAAACCACGCCTTCGGCCTTGTAGCAGTGGAACACCCACACTGTGCATGTCTTTAGAATCGAACGCTTGACCTCTTGGAGCAAATCCCAATCCGAGTACCAACTGAGCTATGTCCTGGAGACGTTGCTCCTTTAACACTGATTTGACATGTGATGGTGCACTAATGGAGTCTACATCACATGTGATACAACAACAACCATACCCAGTATATCTTAACGACATCAAAAGCTATCGCTATGGTCTGAGGAGGGTGAGAGACAGACAAACAATATCTTCATCCCAAATGATAGAGAGTTTGTTTCCAATGAGACTCCGGGCTTTATATGTACCACTGATAGGTCAAACCAATTTTTGGAGAAGCATTTCTTTTTTCATATATTTTAAATAATGACATGTATCATTGTTTTTCTATTACTTGATTTGACAGGTTGTTGAATTCTAAATCCAAATATAAATTTCAAACTAACACAGTCAACATCCACCATTAAAAGAAAGGTCAAATGGTGCTAATTTTACATGTCAGATTGAAATGTAGCTTGAAACGGGATAGGATCCCCTCACCGCTCCCTCCTCACTGCGTGCGTGATCGCGCGACACGTGGCAAAAAGGGAGGGTGGTGAGGCTGGGTGAGGGTAACCCTCATCTAGCCTCATCACCCCCTACTACTGCCACGTGTCGCTTCCTGGGCCGCGCGGTGAGGAGATCTCATCCCGCTTGAAACATGCTTAATTTAGTAAAACCTGCAGTTATCATTATTATTTAAGTAAAAGAATCGGAATGGTAACCGATTCAAATATTTTCTCAAGTATCACAGAAAATAAAGTATATTAATCAAGTCTAATTTCAATCAAAGCTTACATTAAACAAAAACTATATTATGATTATCACCACCAATAAGAAATTTAAGACTGTTTCAAATAAAAAAAAATTAAAGACACAATTCTTGTTTCTCCATTCATGAACGCAATAAGAAAAATAGTGACAAAGTTAGGTACAAACAATACATAAAGAAAAGGGAAAAAGTCATTAAAGATAAGTATTTTACCGTGTGAAAATATAATATATTAGTGGAGTGAGAATAAAGTAAACCAATAAGGAAATGAGACAGAGTGTATCTCCATATACTTTCTAATTCTTATTTTGGTCCCAATCATTTATACTTCTCAAAAAAAAAAAAATTTTGTTACAATTATACTTCTCATGTTCACGTTGTAATCTCTGGTTGAATTACAATATTCATTATTAAAGTACATACGTATGAGAACTGTCAAGAAATATTCTTAAAATATGAAATTTTAGCGGCAATATTATATGGTATGATTATAAGTCATCAGTTGCTTCTCTCGTGTTATTTATTCTGTTTATTTATTTATGCATTTGGCTGATTAGAAAGCATTGAACAACATTAGGTTGATGGTCACATATCATAGTCCAGTTGGTAATCAGGTTGAGATTTGTTCCCAGAGGTCAAGAGTTCGATTTCAAGGACATGCAAAGTGGGTGTTCCACTGCTGCTAAACTGAAGACCTGGTTTGCGGAAACACCTTGTGTGGGTCACTACGTAAATTCTCACCTAACCTAAAAAGTAACTGGGCTCATGATTTGCATCTTCGATAATGCTTTTTGGAATTGGGGCGATGAAGACCATAGAGCGATGAATTTCACCTTTTACTCCAACATTAGGGTGAATGACCAAAATATAGGACACGCAAGACATGGTAAGAATGCGTACGGCAAAATGATCAAACCTAACTTCAGATCTTATACAATCGAAGAAGCATAATGCATCAATATATACCTTCCTCAAAACTGCGCATCGTAAACCCTCATAATTGAGGATTCAACATTTTACCAGACCCAACCGGTAAAGCAAAAATTCTCCCGGATGAGATCAGAGGAGGTTAAAAAAGAGGTCAATTATGAGGCAGCTACTCAGCAGCCGCCACGTGTAAAGTATTGGGTTTGCTTTTGGAAATTTTGTTTTTTAAAAAAAGATTATTTTACATATGGCGGCTGCTGAGTGATTGCCTCATAATTGACCTCTCTTTGAACCTCTCATAATCTCATCCGAAATTCTCCAATGTTGATACGAATTTGGCTTTCAATTTATTCACCCTTTTCTCTATTTTCCTTTTTTACTTCGCACGATTACCCACACATTTTACTTTTACACTTTGCAATTTCTTCACCCTTTTCTTTATTTTTTTTACTTTGCACGATTATCAATGCATTTTTTGACTTCTACAAACTTTTGTACCGCGAATGGATAACTTTTGTATAAAAAATCGCTTTTATTTACAAAAGCTAATTATTCTATATAAAATGCGATATGAAATTAAAAAATAAATATAATATCAAATATTTTATATATATGTTTTGATAATTTATATTATATGATCCAAATAAAGAATGAGGTAAACATAGTTAGCGAAAGAACATAGCCAAAGTATTCTGGGTAGGTACCGAAGTATCGGCTGGGACTTGTGGATAGGAAATAAAATTTACATTTGCGGATCACCATTGGAAAAATTATATGTTTTTCGTTAATATTTATAAAATATTTTTCATTCTACCGTCTATAAAGGGATTAAATAGTTTTATTTTTAACCTTAAATAAGTAAGCTAACAAATTAGTTTGGATATTTTGAGGTTCTTGTTTTTATTTAGGATTCGTCTCAATTTGGCCAATATTGCACTTAACAATAGCACATTCAACCACTCACCTCCTTTTTAAACCTATATCTTTAATGTTTCTGTTTACTAGTAAACTTCTAAAATTTAAAAAATTTTAAATTATAAGAGTCAGAGTACCAAAAGATATAAGTAAATATGCCATAAGAAAATTTTCTCAAAAAGAAAAATACTAATTACTCTCTATTTATTCTCAAAGTATCATAAAATTACTCTTAGCCTAACGCAAGTATTCACGAAAACAGCCCCCAGGGGCATAGTCTAGTGGTAAGTGGAAAAGGTGATTGGAGCTAGAACCCCGACGTCCCGAGTTCGAGTCCGTGTGGAGACAATCCTTGTTGAAATATTACAAGTGTTGCCTCTGGGCTGGCTGAGTCTCGAGTGTCCTCTCCCTTTACAGGGCTGCCGATGGAGCACATCCCTCGATTTACATCCCACCTGGCTAAGGGGTCTCTGGTACAGGTGGAGGAGAACCCACTCCCTCATCAAAGTATTCACGAAAACAAACACCGGGGCGGGGGGGGGGGACAAAATCCGTGGAATTCATTGTTTATTGTTCTTTTTTTTTTGTGTATGGCCTATACTTTTTATTATTATGAGATCACCCTCTTCTTTCTTATCGTACATACCACCGTTCGTCACGTGTCTTTCATCCATCTTGATACATTTTTTTGTTGGACTCCCTTTACTCATCTTTACTATTTCTTTTGTTGCCACGTGTCATCGGTCCTTTTTCTTATTCATCTTTTGAAGGTGAAGGAATCCGGACCCGACAAAAGCACTATCCCTCAAAATAATAAGCGGCACAGCTAAATGATAATAAGAAGCCAGAACTGTATCTGATTGTGTATGTGCAAGGCAGGCTTATGAAACCTATATCAAAGAATTATTGAAGCCACTTCACATTATCTTGTTATTTCATTTGCTTGCTCCCAACATAATTCTGAGGATAATTTTGTGGGCATACCCTCCATTCTTTTATTGATTTTCAACGTAGCTTTTCCATCGTACAAGTTATTGACCTTTTTTCATTTTCGTAATGACTTTAGATTATACAATTGGACATAAAATCTAAAATCTAAGAACCACACGTCACATAATTAGCATGTTAAAACACAAGGCAAACAAGGTTGGACCAAAAATCTAGAATTATAAACATCATGGTATCTGCAAACACAACAAATATCCAACGAGGAGAATGACTGTTTCTTCAAATTAATATCCACCGATGTTTGAGTCAAATGAATATTTTTACCCGGGCAAAATAGTTGATACGATTTCCCGCAAATTTTTTCGTATTTGGGAAGTTCCGGATGATGTTCAACAAGATGTCAGTTGCTAAAGTAAAGTTGCGTACATCAGATCACGAAATAATTCAATCTCTCCTCAGATCTTTAGTAAACGCAGGAATCTATTACATAGGTAACATAGGTTGAACAAATGGGGATTCCTTTAGCAATGATCCCCAAAACGCTGCGCCAAAACTTTTATGCCTACATACGGATATTCGTGCTTGGGTGTTCAAGTTTTAGCATTAGAGGGATATATTTTTGACCGCTTTGGAAGAGAAGAAGATTCCGAGGAGTATCTTCAAGATGATTTTGTGATGAAGCCATGGCTGGAGTTGTCAGTTCATCAATGGAAGAGGATTATAAGAACGGAATAATCCGTTCTGCTGCGGCGGGATTCGCATTTGAATCGCTGGGGAAGGCGAAGTTTGAAGCTGATATGAAGCAGAATTTATCCAACTTGTATAGTGTCTTTTGAAGAGTTTCTGGAAGGAGACCAAGTGATGATGATGCCATGCAATCTCTCTCTCTCTCTCACACACACACACACACACACATATATATATATACATATATATATATATATATGTATATATATATATATCACGAAAGATGTATTCTTAGATGGTTAGCATAAAGTAATTTGTGGCTCTTCTGGAAGTGTATCTCACAATTATATATGCACTTGACTTCATATCTTTATTTTTCACCGTGAGATCTTTACAATTAATTTATGCCAGTGGGAATTTTTTTTTTACCAGTTTTAAGGTATTCCAAGGTCGCTTAATTTGTAGGGTGACAGACAACCAATAACTCCATTCCAAAGGATAGAGAGTTTGCTTTCAGTGAGACCTCCGACTCTGTATGTACCTGCATAGATAATACACTAACAGAGATATAGTCGGCTAGTATGTTAGTGAATGAATTTAGCAAATGCAAATTGAAAACTGACATCAGAAGTTAGTTGCAGTATAGAGTTATGAGTTAGCTCCCATTTTAACACATAAATAAGCATGAATAAACAAGTCTAGCGGTAGCTTGTAGCGTATATAATAAATCATAGCAAAACAAAATAAAGCCCACTACTCTGAAGCAGAAAACTCCATTATTTTTATTGCCTGAAAGACAAGACGCAAATCTTGCAGGGTTGGACCATTAGTACAGGTCATCAGAATGAGATTTTGCATAAAATCTCATACAATTTGGCATCAGATTATCAATCACCACTACGGCCTCCAAAAAACTTTCATTTAACAACACCTTGAAGGTGAAACACTGCAGAAGTACAAAAATAAATACGAAGAAACACGTGGGATTTTCCACCCTCCTCATAACCTAGCGGTACGAAGCTGTTGCTTCAGGACCGGCCGAATGTACTCGTGATATCCATCAGGCACGTCTGAATCATTCAAGGGTTCCTTCCATGCAGCTTCATAGAGTTTAGGGTAAACATTTCCATCATAGCGGCCAAGAATTGAACCAAGAAAGTGATCGGAGTAGTTAAACGCATCGACAAGCGCAACAGCATTAGGACGAACCTAGAGGGAGAACATGTAAAAAATCTAATTAGGTGAGTTCAGTGGTGAGCATGAGAAGAAATCTCAACATGTACGAGACAAACCAGTGAATACAAGGCTCTGAGTTGATCATGGGCAAGCGCCGCCTGTTTCGGGGTAATACAGCTGTGGGCAAGGAAGTCGCCTTGATGTTTATGGAGAAGGAACAGGTAGTATATAGCACAGAGTGCCTGCAGCTGCTGTTTAACACCCTTCCCAGGTATGTTTTGCTGTAATTTCTCAATAAATCTAAAAAAAAAGAACACAGTAATTAAGCCCCTTAATTCATCTAAGAATGTTAACATAAAATGCAGTAACAATATCCAAAAAGCACCATAATCCTAGTACAGCAAACAGCAAATGAGCAAAATACGCTCATCAGCGTGTCTCTTCTTTGTTGAAATGCAATATAAATTAGTAGAACCAAGACAGCGAACCAACAATAACTTTTACTAGACAACAAGTGCGCCTCGTGATGCGTGTACTTGATGAACTTTTCAGTTCAAGAGTGGATGGTTGAGCATTGCACTCTCGCTATCAAAAACTAAATTGGTCCCCCTGATGCACTGCCTAAAGAATTTCAGATAATTGGTCCGGCGCGCACTGCTTAGAAAAGTTTTTACCAAACGGGCATACATCTTCAAGTACACTGGACCTATAGGAAAACTTGTTTGCCATTTCAGTCGATAATCATAAGGGTTACTAATTTTATCATTTCTATTTCTATTAATCCTAAAGGAAGTATCTGTGGAAATTTTACCAGCAAAACTATGACGTTTTCAGTCAAAGTTCTCAGCACACAGCAGAGGCAGAGCGACATCTGAGCCCCTAGCATATAATATTTTAGAGCATACGCACCAACCCACCCCTCAAGACATGAAAATTCAGCCAGCTAACTAGACGTGTAAATTCACTGCAATATGCATACACGTACACCATCGCTTTTCAAGCAAGCATAGATATTGTTCATTTGTTTAAACACATACAGGAAGATGTATAAGCTATAGAACATAAACTACAAAACTGCAGGAAGTTTGTGTGTCCATAAAAATTCCCACTTCGGAGGAGTTTAGGCAGTATCTTACTTGGAGACAACAATCAACTGACAGTGTGCACGTGCTGCCTCAATCAATTCAGGAGAGAGTTCAGCAAAGCCTGAAGACATAAAGATGAAGCAAATGAATCAAGAAAAAGGGTATAATTTGGAGGTTAATATAATGAACCTTGCTATAAATGGTCGTAGTGCATGAATTAAACCACAGCTACAATTGCAAGGAGCCATGCTTATCTCCCCACATCAAACCCATAGAACTTTAACTAAGCTAAAGATATCAACAACAACAACATTACCCCGTTGCCTTACAAGCTCCCACCTATGGCGGGGTATGGAAAGGTCGGATGTGCGCAACCATACCCATATGTTATACACACAGAGGTTGTTTCCCAATGACCCATAATGAAAATTGCGTCAAGCTGTGTCGATCAACTGCTACTTCACAATATAAGAAGCGCAACCAATTTAGTGAACTAGTCTGCAGTTGGTGAAAAATCCAATCACCACTGTCATTGGTAAGTAAAGATTTTACAAAGAGATGTGATATTGGGAACATCTAAGGCATATGGAGGTATGTCAAAGTAAAATATATCTTATCAGACAAGGAAGATAATATATCAACCCAGGTAAAGAAAGCGGTAAATACCTTCTTCTTGGTTAGAAAACTGGATCATCTTTTCCGCACAGGAAACAGACATCCTTGCAGCTCTAGCCTCAAATACCTCTAATGCTAAACTAGCATCCATCCAATCTCCAGCTGCAGGGCAATAAGTCAAGGTCATCTAACCACCACCGTCGTCTCTGGCATGAAATCACTCATTTGCAAATTAAATTTATGCATCCAAAACTTAGTGGTGACAATCAACTACATACAACACAAGAACCATGTTCAACTTATCAACTTTTATGAATAGTGAGTTGCAACTTTGAGAAATACAGGCTGTGGGTTTCCAGTGAAGTGCTTTGAACACAAATCTACCTTTTTGAACGCCACAACGACTCTGCCTCAGATGCTGGATTCTCCCCATGTAAGCAATTGTTCCACCCAGCTCTTTTCCAGATCCCAACTGGGAAACAGTCTTCATGAGAAACCTAGCAACCTGCAGAAGATGTTAATTCACAGAATTGAAAATACCAGAATGGCAACATCATATTTAATCCATTTATTTAAATCAATCACAGAGAGATCATCAGTAGGGACCAGATCTCAATAGGTTCTCGTTACTGTCTATTTCTCATGTACGATGTTTTTTTTTTTTTGTGGTAATTCTCATAAACGATGTCATACTTAATTTACAGAAACATTTGTGCATAAGTGGTATGAGAAACAGCCACCCTTCAAATTCTAATCCAATATATCAAATTATAATCAATCACTGCAAACATCTCTACTGAACTGCACAGCAGAATTAAAATCAACCAATAAATAAGTACACAGAAACAAGAAGATCCTTGAAGGAGACTTGTAAAATAAAGTTGGCACCAATGGAAACAAAAAGGATGGGGTCATTATGTGACTGAATAAATGGCAGATTGGATACCCTGTATACTAAGAACTCACAGCCAGTATAACATATATAACAATATAAAAAACAGGGGGCAAAATATGAATATGTAGTCATATCCCTGCTGTGAAAATACGTAAAACGACTTAATAGCATCACGTCACAATATGTGGTCAATACATATGAGCCAGGAGGAACCGGCCAGGATTGAGGTTAAAACTGAATCCAAAATAAACACCTTAAGCCACTAAAATGAAAAAAATTGAAAAATAAGCACTGGCTTCCTCCTTATATAAGTAAAGGTTATGACTAAAACGAAACAAAACATTACTCCCATTTACAAATGAGACATCTATAAGAAGCTCCACTAGAGAATCAAAATAGCCATTTAAAATAAATAAGTAAAATAAAATTAAAAAACACTGGAAAACTTTTTAAAAATTAGAAAAGCTACATATCATCGTATCCACAAACTGTATAAGGGCCAGTTCCAGATCTCACTACACAAAAAGAACCAAGCATCACGTAAGCCAAACACAATTTAATTGCATCTAAGTATGTTCTAATCCTTCCAAATAAAGAAAAAAAGAATGTTCCTTTAATCCTCATTTTTGGATGAAAGTGAAGAGCGAAACTTGGAATAATCCCAACTCACAACACTGGCATACAAGAGCATCCTACCAGCATGAAATAGCAATTCTAAATATTCAAGCACCTACATAAAGAACTTTATTCTGTTCAGTGAGATGAACCTACTGCAAATGAGAAGAGCAACAAAGTAAAAATTTCTAATCTATCGACCTGTAGCAGAAGCACGACATTGTCTCCTTCATATGTGCAAGCAGGAACATAAACCGCAAATAATTCTGGAAGCCCACTTGTACACAAGTAACCATGGCCTCCACACAATTTTCGGCATTCTTCAATTCCATCCTGTGAAAATAGGAAACGGCGTTAAATGTGGAGGGAATGAACTTTTCAAAAGAATCCTCATGATGTAATAAGTGGGAATTTATACAGAAACTCCTACAACACGAAAACTTTGCTTATTGCTGCCAGGGTTTACTTCTCTTACCATCAGCACATACTAGGATAGAGAAGAAAATCACGTATATGCTTGCAACAATAACTACATATGGAACTTCTAAAACACTAACTAGAAATATCATTGCATTCAACCAAATCTATATCCAACACATCAATCAATCAATCAATCAATCATACCCAGTATATCCCAACGGCAGCAAAAGCTATCGTTAGGGTCTGTCTACATCCAACACATAATTATCAATATTGTTGCGGTAAAGGTACCGAAAAGCTTGGTTTGACCTCTATAATGTCATGTCGAGTACCATAAAGAATGAAACCGAAAAGGTACCCCAGTGCGAAACTTATTGACAACTACAATCCCACAAATGAGTAGCAAAATGTAGGGAAAAAATGTATGTCTAGAAGCATTCAGCTCTGGAATTCTTTGTCACTATACCAGACGAAAATATAGAATAGGACCCGTATTTTAATCTCATGCATTGGATAGAAAGAGGTAAAGAGCCCACATAATTGTTGTTGTAACTGAGGCTTCGTGGTCTCGCAGCTCCTCCACATGATTGAATGGAGAGACTTCAGCAAATAATATACATAGCTCCATATCAAGCAGAAGGACACTACATAACAACCATGCACACTGACATTTGCATGCAGACTATGCACAGAAACAAACAGAAAGAGAAAAAGTCAGAAGGGCAAATTGGAGAAGCTAGTTAACTTCTTACAGCGGTAGCAGTAGTAGTCAAGGACTTCAACCCTGCAGTGCAGGCATGAACTTCAGGCAATGTGGAGAAGTTGCTTGCTGCTAGCTTTTGTGTCACATCCGTGTACAACCAATTTAGCCACTCCCCCGCAAATCTGAATGCATAAGCAGAAGCCAGGAGAGGAAAGAGCCTACTTTGCTGTGTTTTGTAGTCAATCACCTAGGGAAAAGAAATGCTACTCCTCAGAGAAAGTGAATCAAAATTCAAATCCACAAGCAATCCATTTCTAAATGGACAGATCTTGTAAGATGATAAAGACAATAGTCATAGGTACATCTCAAGAGTAAAGCTTGTAGAAGAGCCTTCTGGACATAATAGTCCTGCTAATCTAGAACATAATTGAGCTTTATATGACCCAAAATCACCTCTATCTATCAATTCTATATTTGATAATCAGCGAACTTCATGACCACGTACAAGGAAACATTGAGAAAAAAATTTCTCTATGAAATACATTAGACAGTTACCTGGGTTTCTAGTCCGCCATTTTGTGATCCAAATTGCCTACGAACTGCACTATACCTAGTGGCAATGCATACAGCACGTGACAAGTAATTTGAAGCATCTTGTACAATAGTTTGCCTGATGTATACCATGGTCCCATATAATAACTGCCGAGGAACATTGGATTCCATGTACTTACCCTCCCTGGTGACCTTGGAAACCCTGAGAAGTAAGACAGGATAAAACATTCAGAAATATTGATAACAATAATAATGTGACACATTTTAAGTGACTTGAATGTTTTGTGGTGCAATTATTTATTGTCTCTGCTTCTCCAACCACCTTTTGCAGTCAGACCAAGAGAATCATAATATTGAGGTATTGATGCATGGAATACCAAGTCCAATACGAGATTGATGAAAAGAGGATCTATTTCAAATTCATTATATTTCAAGAATTAGAAAAAGTAGCTTAATTTGACAATTTATATCAACTCCTGCCATATTCCGCCTGTATCATCCTACAGCTGGCTTCTTCTTCTTCTCATTTTTTTTTGTCAAGCTGGTTTTTCAGACTTTAACATCACCTGTCATTCATATGCCAGTTTCTAACTTTCCAGAAGAAAATAATGCACAACATACATTGACAGACAGGCTGCAAAAGGATTTTTGAAGAACCTGAAATGCAGCTATAGAAATGAGACATATGGAGGCAAACATACCTCATCAACATTTGCTCTCTTGGAATACGGACATGATCAAATCTTAACACTCCATTGTCCATAGTGTTGTAAGCTCCATTGCCAAATTTCACTCCAATATCTCCAATGGTTATACCCGGAAGAGGTTTATGATCCTCCAAGCTCCGAAGTTGGACAATAAAACCTTAAGCAATTCATAGATTTAATATGTCGAAAATTCCACCTCAGAAATGTAATAAAGGACAAGCTATTAAACCATCCAATGTGTCGAAGACAGTAAATACACATTTACCATTAACTCCGTAGTCTTTTCCATCGGTCAGCAGCCGTGCATAAACAATGGCATGCGTGGACACTTTACCCAATCCTCCAGGCCACCACTGTCAAATAAAAAGTTGGGAAAAATTAAGGTTTTATCAGCAAACAAAAAGCTTTAAAACTACCACTTCTCAAGGCAAAACACAATCCCAAATGTATGACGGTGTTTGACTTGGAACTTGCGCTCAGTACAACAAATCCCAATATGCTTTCATCAGAAGAAGAAAAATTAGTTACATCAGAAATACAAACCACACAAGAGGTTGGTAGCTGCAGTTCGGGTCAGGTAAAGGGAAGCATAGAGGACACAAAATATTACTCCATATCCATTTAACTCACTTTACTCGAAGTCAGAGTAGGACTATGCATAATGAATTCATCTCTCCGAGGATCAAATGTGGCAGTAGTTTCAAGGCCTTGTATATTGGAGCCATGACCAAGTTCGGTCTGTGCATAACAGCCTATGATTTGCATCTTATTTGCCAAAGGCAACCATTTCCGCTGCTGTTCCTCCGTACCCTGGCCTTTTATGGCAGGAACAAACATTCCCTACACAGGAAGACAGTAGAAGTGAGAGAGTTAGAATCTTGATAGGTATAGAGTTGATTCCAAAATTTCTACATATTTCTTTTACCATAAAGATTTCCTTAAATTTGTTTTACAATGAAGATCTCACGAACAGTCAGCTTAATGGCTTAATAAAAATTTTAGAGCTATCAAAAACATAAAAGGAAAAAAAAAGGAAAAAAAAGAAGAAGTAATTACCCAGTGGAGATCAACATACGCAGGTTCGTCCACATAAAACCTAAGCCTTCCTGCTTCCTCCTCTGAAACAGTAAAAATTGGAACGATGATCAACATAACATGGGAACAAAAAAAAAACATAATCTGACTATAACTTGATCAAATGTAACTAGAAAAGAAGACAAGAAGATACCAGTTAGACGGAGTTCATTGATCCTCTTCCACGCATAAGCCGCCTTTCTTAGAGTGTTTTTGAACAAATCCTTTCTGGCAAGCCTAGTCCTATCCTCCTTGCTAAAGACCTAAATTACAAAAACAACTGTAAGAAGGACATATAAATTTAATGACCTCCAAGATTATAACTCTTGAATCACTTAACAGCACTTTCCACTAGCAAAAAATTCAAACATCTGGTGGGTTATAAAACAAATATTCACAGACTTCCTAGAGATCAATTCAATGTAATCCGTTACTCTGCAACCCAAGATCATTCAATGTAACATAGCTGCCATTTGCAGAAAAGTAATGGAAATTCTGTATTTTTATCTCAATGAAGAAATTGCAAGGAAAAGAAGAAAGAAAAGTGGGGAAAAAAAGAAGACATAAATAAGAGGGGAATTTTTTTTTAGAAGAGAAATTATTCACCGGATCATTAGCAACGAGCTTGGAAATCCGATCAGAAACTTCTAAGGCGTGGCGAGAGCCAGCCCAAATGACCTTCATCTCCTCCACATCGAATTCCGCCTTCCTCCTCTCATCACCCAAATAATCAACTCCCTCCATTGCAACCTCAAAATCAAAAAACAAAATCACACACTTATTCACACACTGCAAGAACACGACCTATTTATATTCAACTATGTGTTCGCGCTTCAACTATTAATAATATAAAATTTAGTCAAGCTGGAGCAGCGAAGAATATTCTTCGTCTTGGAAGATGAAACGAAAGACAACGATGATAAGGATCTCAAAACAAAATCAAATTGTGCTTCCCGAGGTCGTTTATAGCGGGCTACCCACTTCTTACAGCACATTATAAACGCATGGGGTTTGACCCTTGTATCATTGGGCTGCCGCTGACGTGTGTTTCTTGTAATAATTCTCCCGGTTTCGTAAATTGTCAAAGAGAGTGATGATTTGTCATTATAAAATGCTTACATATATCTAAAGAGTTAATTGCACCTGGTATCCATTCTTTTCCACAAAGTTTTAAGTAGCATTCAATGTTTCATGAAACACACTTGCCATCCAAACTTATAAGGTTAATAGACACCTGGAGCTGTCCCCATGGTCTCCAGAAACGTGTCATCAGTTTGAGAGCTAGGCTCCTTCTTCAGTTGAGGTCGGGTGCAAACCAATGTACTGTGCAGAGTAAAGAAGAAACGAAAGAGATAGATTGCCAGAGGTCAATAGAAGAAACTCTTGTATTTTTCTCCGTACATTTACACTTGTTTTGCTGTAATTTATACACTTTTTCTTATACTAGTATAAGGAAACTTAATCAACGATAAATAAATCTAAACAAATTACGGTTACAATCACATCTCTAAACAGATTATAGTTATAATCAAATCATCAAATAATCAGGGATTCTAACACTCCCCCCTCAAGTTGAACAGTGGGGTCAACAATGTTCAACTTGCATAGGACGACTTCAAACTTTCTCCTGTTAACTGCCTTAGTCAACACATCTGCTAACTGATCTTACGATCGAACGAATGGTAATTCAACCACCCCTCCTTCCAACTTCTCCTTGATAAAATGTCAATCAATTTCTATGTGTTTGGTTCGATCATGTTGGACTGGATTCTCAGATATGCTGATAGATGCTTTTATTGTCACATAGTAGAGGCATAAGTAGATTCACGGGGCAAACCAATGTCTTTAAACAGTTTTTGGATCCACAGTATTTCGATAATTCTTTTTACTATTCCACGGAACTCTGCCTCAGCACTAGACAGAGCCACAACCTTCTGTTTCTTGCTCCTCCATGTCACCAGGTTCCCGCCTACAAGTGTAAAATACCTAGAAGTAGACTTCTGATCCACTAAATTGACAGCCCAGTCAGCATCAGTATACGCCTGAATATCAAGGTGTATACTATTCCAAAATACAATGCCCTTTCTTGGTGTATACTTCAAATACCTCAAGATACGTGTAACTGCGTCCATATGGTGCTCTTGAGGACTATGCATAACCTGACTAACCACACTTACTGCATAAGAGATGTCTGGCTGTGTATGAGACAAATAGATTAATTTTCCAACCACACGTTGATACTGTCCCTTATCTGTAGGTGGTGCTCCTTCAATAACTTTCAACTTATGGTTTACCGCAATGGGAGTATTGCAGGGTTTACAGTCAAGCATCTCCAGCTCTGTAAGTAGATCCAGGATATATTTTCACTGGGATATGTAGATTCCAGCCTTTGACCTTTAGATTTCAATTCCGAGAAAATATTTCAGTCCTCCAAGATCCTTCATTTCAAATTTTGTGAACATATGCTTCTGGAGATGCGCAATTTCTTCAGCATCGTTTCATGTGATTACCATGTCATCTACGTATATAATTAGACACGTTATTATACCTCTTCTTTGTTTGATGAACAACGTGTGGTTCGCATTACTTTGTCGATAACCGTCTTGTTTCATGACCTCAGTAAACCTGCCGAACCATGCTCGAGGTGATTGTTCCAGTCCATACAGAGACCTTTTTATCATGCACACTTATCTCGCCTCAAACCCTGCAGAGAACCCTGGAGGAGGATCCATATATACTTATTCTTTCAATTTACCATGTAAGAATGTATTCTTAACATCAAATTGGTGGAGAGGCCAATTCTGAGTTACAGCAATAGAGAACAGTACTCTGATAATGTCTATCCGGGCCAGAGGTGAAAACGTCTCTGAATAATCAATACCGTAAGTCTGGGTATATCCTTTAGCTACTAGACAAGCCTTGTACCTTTCAATACTCTCATCAGCTTTGTACTTGCTCGTAAACACCCACCGGCATCCAACAGGTCTTTTTCCAGGAGGAATAACATATTTTTCCCATGTTCCATTTTTCTCTAATGCCCCCCTTTTAGTTACCATGGCTTCATTCCACATTGGTTGAGTTTGGGCTTCTTCTACTGTTCGTGGTATCTTTTCTGAGCATAGAGACACGAAGAACCCTCGAGTCTGGTCTGATACTCTATTCAATGATGTATTAACTGGGTAGCGGGAGGATTTAGATACCTGGGTCGATGAATATCGTTCGGGTGGAGCTCCTCGCTTAGCCCTGGGTGGTAAGATTCGTCCCTGCGATTACCCACTCGACTATGGTATAATTGGGTGGTCAAGGGAGGAATCTGCACAGGGATCAAGGGAAAGATATGTAGTAGCACATGGGTTAATATTGGTGCAGCTAGGGACAAGGTTAGTGTCAGACTCATCAACCATAGAAATAGACTGTTCATTACGTGTATTAGAATTTGTTACGTCTGGTATTTCATTCATCGGTGAGGAATCATTAGTCAGTACGGAACCGTAGGCTGTACAATGTTGAGTGTGTTAGAGCAGTCGGCGCCATCTACTTGCCGTGTTGGAATGACTGTCGGACAAGCATGTGGTGGTACCAGCTAATCTAGGGTTCTATCATTTGAGGTGGTCTCCTCCTGAACCCGAGATTGGAAGGGGTAATAATACTCGGTATCAAAGAAGACACAATTCATGGTTATATGTATTCGATAGGTACGAGGGTTATAACAACGATAGCCCTTTTGAGTAGTGGCATAACCGAAAAATATGCATTTTTCAACGCAAGGGTCAAGTTTAGTTCGTTCGTGTTTAGGGGTATAGAGAAAGACCGTACAACCAAACACTCGTGGAGGGAGAGTAAAAAATCAAGGGGATAGTGTGTTGGGTAGATAATGTTTGAATGAGTGTTTGGTAATGAAGACTTTTGGAGGGTAGACAGTTTATTAGATAAGTAGCTGTAGATACTTCCTCTGGGTAAAAACTCATCGGAACATGAGAATCCAACATCATAGCCGGGGTCATTTCAAGAATGGTACGATTATGACGTTCTGCGACCCCGTTTTATTCAGGAGTGTGAGGACAAGAAGTATGACGGATAATGCCATTGTCCCAGGGGATTCGACCTAGACCTTTATCAAGATATTCACCCCTGTTATCAGATCGAAGGATTTGAATTTTGGTATCGAACTGAGTATGTATCATGTGGTAAAAGTGAACAAATTTTCGGTATACTTCAGATTTATGTTTCAAAACATATAACCATGTCATGTGAGAGAAATCATTGACAAATATCACAAAATATTGAAACCCAAGGGTAGTAGTATATGGAGAGGGACCCCACACATCAGAGTGAACTAAGGCAAATATACGGTCAACCCGAGTATTATTAGCCAAATAAGAGGCCCGAGTTTGTTTAGCCCGGAGGCAAGTATCACAGTGAAAATTATTTGGTTTGGAAGTGAATAAAGTAGGAAATAAATGCTGTAAATAGTAGAATGATGGATGCTCTAACCGGTGATGTCACAACCACACTTGCCATCTAGCTGTCCCGGTGACAAGATTAGACTGTCCCTGTTGCGCAATAATATCAATGAAGTACAGCTCTTGGCACTCAGTACCACGCCCAATGATTGCCTCCGTATGAATGTTCTGTGAGGCAAAAATTAGGGTACAACATAACAACACAGTCTAATTCTTTAGTAATGTGACTGACAGACAGTAATTTAGTAGACAAGGTGGGCACATATAAGCAATTTTTTAGAGTCATGGTGGGAGTAATAGAAATGGAACCACCACCGGCAACCGTGATAGATTCTCTATTGGCAATCTCAACAATAGTTTTGGTTGGTGGAGCAGGTGTAAAAAAATCTGAGGGGTCATAGGTCATGGTGTCCGTAGCACCACAATCAAAAATCCACTGGGAATTGGACTTGGTTAGGTGGCATAAAGGTAGTGAGGTCAAATTGGTCATTTTGTAGGTGGATAGGGGTAATTTAGGAGTTAGGGAAGAGTTCAAGGCTAAATTGGCATTTTGGGATACATTTAAGGACTCTGGTGGAGGATTTGGACGCCTGAGGGCCGCGAGTAGAGTATTTAAAAACGCAGGGGGCATTTGGGATTATCAGAAGGTTCAGGATCGGGCTGTACACATAAAATTTGCTCAGGGACTAAATTAGTAATTTCTTCAACGAGGGGTATTTAAGGGTGTTTTTAGGGTTAGAGAAGCCTCTAACCCCTTTGCCTTCCGCCGTTGTCTCCTCTTCTACACCTTCTCTCTCTGCCTCATGTGTGCTGCTTGTGCTTCCACCCGCGGTAGCTTAAGAAGCCTGTCCTTTCTCCCTCTTCTTCTTCTTGAACTCTTCTCACAACTCTGGATATCCGTGTAATTTGAATCATTTGTCATGGGTGTGTCCTTTGCGTTTGCAATGACTGCACTCCTGAGTCATGTCTTCACCACCACGCCGTGATGCCTAGCCTGAGCATGGTGGTTGTGTCCCTCGCTGTCTGTTGTAGTCTGGTGGCCCTTTAGCGGCCAACCTTTGTCCAACCTTAAGTGATGATTTCAAATTTGATGGGGGCATGGTGAACAACCCATTCTGTACCTTTGAGCGTCGGAGCTCATTATACGCAGTCTCCACTGTGGGTCTTGGCTCCCTCTTGAGGATCTCTTTCTTTGTGTCTCCATACCGTTCATCAACTACTAAAAGCAGTTGATAGAGCCTCTGTTCATAGAGCTTCCTTGCGTATGTAGCGATGTCTGTTGGAGATTCTATGGGATTTGGGTCCAGAGTGTCTATAGACATCCAAAGCCCCTGGAGTTGATCCCATAGAGCTTCAAGTGGTATGTTCCCCCTTGCTTAATTGTGTAGCACTGTTTGTGTAGATCAAAGATTTGCAATAGGTCACTACCTGACCTGTATGTAACTGTCAGCCCGTCCCACAATGCCTTTGTTGTTGAATATCTGGACACGTTATTGACCAGATTGTCATCTATCTTATCAATAATCCATGTGAATACTAACTGGTCGTATTGTATGCATGATCTGTTGACCGGGAAGGTGGAGGAACCCCTGTGATATGCGAGCTCCTTCCCCTGCCTCCAAGTGCTATTTTTATAAGCCTGAACCAGATGCTGTAGTTGGTGCTGGTTAATTTGACCTTCAGTGTCAGAGTTGTAGCAAGTGCAGTAGGTGGTATGTTCATGCTTTGGTGCAAAAACCTTACAAATTGTTCGGACAAGTCAAAGTTTGCAGGGAATTTTGGTTTATTTTCTGAAGTTTCAGGTTTGGTTTCTGAGGTTTCTGGAATTTGTGACTTGGTGTTAAGTTTTGTAGATGCTGGATTGATAAGGATAGAGATACTTTTGATCATAGTTAAGATCAAGACTGGTAGACGCATGTAGTGAAGAAGCAAACTCTTCTGAGCCTATTCGGGTAAGGCAGATACGGTACTTGGTCAACGATTAAGGTCTGGCAATGATGAGTTACACCTCTGAGCCAACAAAACAATGGATCACCGCAGGTTCAATTGATCGAAACCTGCTCTGATACCATGTGCACAGTAAAGAAGAAATGAAAGAGATAGATTGGCAGAGGTCAATAGAAGAAACTCTTGTATTTTTCTCTGTATATTTACAATTGTTTTGTTGTAATTTATACACGTTTTCTTATACTAGTATAAGGAAACCTAATCAATGACAAATCAATCTAAAGAAATTATGGTTACAATCAGATCTTTAAAAAGATACAGTTATAATCAAATCATCAAAGATTTCTTTTAATCAGGGATTCTAACATGTACAACCCCGATGTTTTCTCTCTCCAAGCTGATCTCCATCCAAACGCCTATAAATACTGCCTAGCCACTAAAAGTCAAAGGATTTTGAACTTGACATTTTTATACGTACTTTGGAGCTCTAGCTTTCGAGGTCAACTAACTCTGAAACTTACAACTAATTTGAGTGTCGGAGTGTTCTCATGTGGTCAAGCTCTAAGAACCTCTAACCTCTTTCTCTTTTTTTTTAAAAAAAATGCAACACCCTTTATTTAAAAAACTGCTTTTGTACACGTGGCGACGCATGATTAGAAGTCTCATATTTTGATTCACATTTAGCCTCCTCAGATCTGAACCCATTTTCCCCACCCATCTTCTGCCGTTACGGGATTTTGACAACATATCGGTAAAAAATTGCTAAGTGTATTTAATATGTGAAATTTTCTCGCCTAAACCCAATTGGGGAATTATCAATATAACCTTCATATTAACCTTAATTTTCTTGGATACTAGAAGATATTTCATATAAATATTAAATTAAGTTAAAAACATACTTTTTTTTACCTTGTGTTGGCAAAAATAAATATATAAATAAAATTCTGACTGTGATCCTTGCTTTTTGCGCAGCGGGAAATATTTTCACGTGATATATTCTGGAAAAAAGGAAAAAGGTAAACATAAGACTAATCTTAACCAATTTAGGACGTTCCAAGGAAAAATGTCATCCTTGATTTTTGCCATGAGTGATATTTTCACGTGATATGTTCCAGCAAAAGGAAAAAAGGAAGGTGACGCACGTTTTAACCAATGTATGACGTTTGCAGAGAAAATAAAAAATTAACCATTCCACGTTTTTTCTAAAAGTAATTTCACAACATGAATACTAATTGAGCTATATAGTAAGAGAATGAAACGTTTTTAAACAACATAATTAATAGGGGTATAATAGTTGCAAAGTTTATATACTAATCTTAATACCAACTAAATTATATTTTAAGAGCAGACGTATTTTAAATAACATAAGATGTGAAATCAGCTAACAGGTGTATAGTAGCGGATCGGATCCCCTCACCGCACTCCCTACCACGTGACACATGGCAGCAGGGAAGGGTGATGAGGCTGGATAAAGGTCCCTACTGATACGTGTCGCGTGGTGATGTATGCGATGAAAAAAGATGTGTGAGGAGATCTGAACCCGTATAGTGGTTGCCAAAAGTTCGTATACTGATCCTCATAGTTGTCTACTAGGACAGGTGTTCACGATATGTGCCCCAAATTCAATGGTGGCAAGGATTGTAATGCAAAATGAAATAGTTACTTTCAGTTTGAGTTTCTCCTAGAATGTATGTGGGGGTAAAAGTCTCCTTTAATCTATTTATTTATTCTAATTTAATTTGTGGATAATTACTTTTGCCTCCTAATGTTTGACATAATCGTCAATACATCTCTTAATGTTTAAAAATACATATTTACCGTCCATGATGTTTGGACTAAAAGGTAATATGTCATTTTATAATATAAAACTAAAAAATTTTAAGAAAAAGTCAAAAATGCTCCCTCCACCTTTTCACTATTCATCATCATCGCGTTTCAACTAGCAAAAACGAAAAAGAAAGTACATCATGAAGAATGCTAAGGCCAAAACACCCATTTGGTACAAAAATCCACTCCAACCAAGTACCAAACCCAACACCTAATAGGTGAAAATAGGTGCAACAATATTCATTACACCAAATTGCTATTCATCTGTCAGATCACCATTTTAATTATCTGAAGAAAATTTTAATTTCGTTATAATAATTTTAATTTAATTTAATTTAATTTTTATTTTTAATTTTTAACTTTATAGAAACACGTTAAGAAATAATCCACCTCAGTTAAATCAATGAATAATGAATACTTACGTTAAATTTATATGAATATTAAATTTGCGTTAAATTATTTACAATAATGAATTAAAAATAGAATGATATAAGAATCTTTAAGTAATATTCTTATTTGGTGCTGGATTTGGTGTTTGTGGTTGGAGTAATTTTGAATATTGGAGTAATTTACTGTTTATTACACCAAATAGATTATTTGATGTAAAATTAGGTGTTTTGGGTTGGAGATGGCCTACATGGACGCTGAAGAAGAGGAAAAGCAAGAATCTACAGAGACCACATTTGATTGTTTATTAGCTTCGGAGTTCCAGAAAACGATACCAAAGAAAGTTGCACCTTCACCATCCCTATCGGTTCTCTCAATTTGTATTCTTCCCGCTAGCTCAAGAGTTCACCTGCATCTTCTGGTAGCTCTAAACTAATCATCAGCACTCTAACCTTGTTTTGCATCTCTCTCAACTAGCTCAATCAACATTCTAGCTATGAATGCAATGGCTGAATCTATCTTTACTAGAATGGAAGCGCGCTTCCTTCTTCCTTGCCCTTTATTCCAATTCCAACTCTTGGCTTCTTTTACATTGCACACCAAAGATTGAGACGAAGACGAAAGGGTCAGCAACTCATTTTGGTTTCTAAGAATAATAACAAACCCGCTTTTCCAATTCCCTCGTCTTCAGAATTTGACATCATTCATACACATGGTACATCCTCCTTCAGCTCCTCTCTTCAGTCCACCTCTATGGCATCAAGATTCAACTGCTCTACATGTTTCACCTTCATTTACTTTACCCTCTGTTTTTGATACTGAAGTATACGTTGAAGTAACAACAATTGCTCTGATACCAATTGAAGTAATTGTTAAGAGATAGGATATTTACTTACCTTGTATAATAGAGTCAATATTTACCATAGATAAATTGATTGATTTGATTAGCTGGAAATTTAATTTGATTGATTAGGATTGATTAGGTGATAAATGTATTTCCTTGTATAGGAGGCTGAGACTTGTATAAATAGGTACCGGATGTACATCAAGTTTATCAATGAAAAATACCAGACATTGTTCTCAAGATTTGAACATGGTATCAGAGAAGGATAGTTCCTCTCTGTGAACAAATCTGAGAGTTCTGGGCAAAACTAGGCTCAGAACATTCTCATCATAGCCTTATACCTTACTCACCTTTTTTTCACGATCCCTTCTCAGCCAAACGGCCTGACCTGTCCTTGATTAAATCCTCACAGCAATAGCGCTGTGTTGCTTTATCAGATCAATTGTGCTGATTGATTCCTGAAAAAAATCAACCAAAAATGTCAGAAACAGAAAAACCCGAAAGTTCATCATCCAACAATCGGAATCCTGGAGAATGGGTAATGCAAATTGCCCAAATTCTCAGAGAAAGCCTCCATCCATCACCAACACAACCGATATTACCATCTCCTACACCTGAAACACTACACATATCTGTCAAATTAAACAGTGAAAATTATTCACTGTGGTCCACTGTAATTTATAGAGCAATTCTTGGCCAAGGGAAAATAGCGCACTTAACAGGCAACCCACCAGCACCGCAGGTCACTGACCCACAGTACCCCAGATGGGAGCAAGATGATAACAAAGTATTTACATGGATTTTACAGAATGTAGAGCCAACCATGATAAGCAACATCACACGGTACCCCACGGCCAAGACTCTATGGGAAGGTCTAGCCCTCACCTACGGCATGGGAGGGGATGGGCTACAAATTTTTGACTTACACAAAAGGGCCAGCACAATCCGACAAGGGACTGGCACAGTTGAGGATTGTTGGAACAAATTGCAGGATGTATGGGTGTCCATTGACACCAAAGATCCAAACCCTATGCACTGCCCGGAGGACATCGGACTTTACAGCCGAAAAGTTCAGGAATCAAGGCTGTACCAATTCCTTCTAGCCATCAGTGATCAATTCGAACAAGAAAAAAAGGAGATAGTCAAAAGAGACCCACTACTGACTGTAGAAGCAGCATTCGCTGAAATAAGGAGGGTAGAGGCCAGAAACAGTGTCCTCAAGGGACATTACCCCTCAGAAGAATCTTCATCAGTGGGGTTGGGACATGGACTAACCGCAAGGACCACTGCAGCAAGCAGAGGCCGAGGAAGAGGAGGTCCAAATCTATCCCGCTCAACAGGATCATCGCGGGATGGGAAAGACAAAAGCCATCTTTCTTGCAGTCATTGCAAGAAAAAAAGACATACCAAAGAAAAATGTTTTCAATTGGTTGGATACCCAGATTGGTGGGAGGGGAAGAAACCCACAACTGGATTCTGAGCAGCTGCCTTTAATTCCCCCATGGAGGACGGTAGCATTGCACCAGAGGAGCACCCCACACCTCAAACCAGCTCAGAAAACCAGAAGGGAGAGACGACACAGGAAGCGGTGGCGCATGGTCTTGCAGCGGCTGGAGGTAAATGGGGGCTAGAAGAAAACCCTAGCCCCCAATTGCTTTTATACTCCAATATTACATCCCCAGTCCCCGTGTTTTCTAATAATTCTAGCGCAGTCCAAAATTGTTGTGAAAAGACAGGAGCCGTCCCTCAGTTTTCTGGAGGAGTGGACACAGTCCTTGCAGGTTCTGAAAAGAGCAGTTTAGTCCCTCAAATTGTATCTGATCCGAAATCCAGTACAACAAAACCCATTAATTCCACAGTACCCCCTCAATTACATAGCCACCAATAAAACGACCCATGTCCCCATCATAACACCAATTCCGCCTATCACGTACAAAATACCAAATTGCCAACCAAGTCTGAATGGATATTTGATTGTGGGGCTACCGATACTATGTCATTCGACCCTAATGACTTTATTAGCCACACACCACCTTTAAAGTCCCACGTTGAGACTGCTAGCGGCGAAAATGTCCCAGTCCGAGGAGGCGGTGCCATCGCCATCACATCTGATATTACTATTTCACATTGTCTCTTTGTCCCTGCGCTCTCCACAAAATTATTATCAATTAGTCAAATTACCAAAGAATTAAATTGTGTTGTTCTCATATATCCTTCTTTTTGCATCTTGCAGGAAATTCATACGGGGAACATACTTGGACGTGGTACTGAACGTAGTGGACTCTATTACGTAGATTCCATAGAATGACAGGGCCGGTCTAATCTTGCCACCGGATCGGTTACTCGCCAATTGTGGCTCTGGCATCGCCGGTTAGGACATTCGTCGTTTAGTTATCTCAAATTTCTTTTTCCAGAATTATTTTCTTCCCAAATAAATAAACTGCGTGATTTGACTTGTAACACTTGCCTCTGGGCCAAGCAACCCCGAGCTACATATCAGTTGAATAATACTCGGGTTACTACGATATTTTCTTTAGTTCACTCTGATGTCTAGGGCCCTGCCCCATACCAAACTTCACTTGGGTATAGATATTTTGTCATTTTTATCGATGATTTTTCCCGCGTGACATGTCTATACATTCTCAAACACAAATCTGAGGTTCCCACAAAGTTTATGGAGTTTTACAAAATGATTCATACACAATTTAATACCTCCATACAAATCATTCGATCCGATAATGGTGGGGAATACTTAGACGGGGCACTCAAAAAGTTTTGTCTTGATAATGGCATAATCCATCAAACATCTTGTCCCAGTACTCCTGAACAAAACGGAGTTGCTGAACGAAAAAACCGCACACTTCTCCAAATGACCCGAGCCATGATGCTTGATACTAATGTTCCTCGAGGCTTCTGGCCGAAGGCAGTGGCTACAGCAAATGACCTGAGTAACCGACTTCATACATCTATACTTGACCATAAAACCCCTCTCCAAGTACTAGCTACCCAGACACACATTCCATCCATTATGACACTACCACCCAAAGTCTTTGGTTGTACTGTTTTCGTTCATATACCTAAAACCCAACATGATAAATTTGACCCCTGTGCTGAGAAATGTGCTTTTGTCGGATATTCCTCTACCCAAAAGGGATATCGGTGTTATAACCCTCGGACACGCCGTATTCATATCACTATGAATTGCACCTTTGTTGAGACCGAACCTTTCTTTGCCACCCAATCTCAGTCTCAGGGGGAGATAACTAGCGGTGATACTCTCGATTAACTGCCAGTACCACATTGGCCGATGACTGAACCAACACGGCAAGTAGATGACGCCGACCGCACAACAGCAGCCTGCGATATAGATGACACCATTACAGTACCAACCAATGATGTTCCCCAGATGAATGTTCTGTGACAGGTAAACGATGTTATACATGAAAATAACACCATTGAAACACTTGTTGAGAATACCACTAATACACCTGTTGACCCTAATTCCCAAGATACATTTGAGTATACTAACCTCTTTTCAGAGAACCAGGGATATGAACTACCACTACCTTCCGAAACACAGAGGCACGTGCTTTCACCCAGAAAGAACAGAGGAGTACCACCTGAACGGTATTCACCTACTAAAATGGATCGAGCCTCCCGATACCCTGTCGAGAAAGTGTGGGAAAACAAGATGAACCGCGCACACAGTTTCTTTGTAACTTTGTGCACCAAAAAAATCCCTAGCACAGTGGATGAGGCATACAAAATGCCACAATGGAAAGAAGCAATGATCGTAGAAATGGAAGCACGTAAGAAAAATCAAACATGGGAAAAGTGTCAATTGCCCGTCGGAAAGAAAACAGTTGGATGCAGGTGGGTGTTCACAAATAAGTATAAAGCAGATGGAAGTATTGAGCGACATAAGGCGAGGCTTGTTGCAAAAGGATACACACAAACTTATGGGATTGACTATTCAGAGACCTTCTCCCCGGTAGCCAGAATTGATACAATACGAGTGTTGTTCTCCATCGCTGCTAATCAAGATTGGTTGTTGCACCAGTTCGATGTAAAAAAATGCGTTCCTACATGGAGAGTTAAAGGAAGAAGTCTACATGGAGCCTCCACCAGGCTTCACTGATGAGTTTGAACAAAACCAAGTGTGTCGGTTAAAGAAAGCACTTTATGGGCTCAAGCAGTCACTCAGGGTCTGGTTTGGTCGATTCACCACTGTAATGAAAAAGGACGGGTACAAGCAGAGCAAAGCGGATCATACCCTCTTCTTTAAAAAACAGGGAAGTCATATTACATGTCTTATAATTTATGTTGATGATATGATTATTACTGGAAATGATACTAATGAAATTTCTCGTCTCAGGGATCATTTATTCACTCAGTTCGAGATGAAAGACCTGGGAGGCCTAAAATATTTTTTTGGGAATTGAAGTACTAAGATCGTCATCAGGAATATGCATTTCGCAGCGGAAGTATGTCCTGGACTTGTTGACCGAAGTGGGACTATTGGATGGAAAACCTGTGAATGTTCCAATGGTTCCGAACCAGAAGTTGGAGATGATTCAAGGGGCACCGATGGTGGAAAGAGAACGGTATCAGAGATTAGTTGGAAAATTGATTTATCTCTCTCATACCCGACCATACATAGCATATGTTGTTGGAGTAGTGAGCCAGTTCATGCACAACCCACAAAAACAGCATCGTGACGCAGTTTTCAGGATTCTGAGATATCTTAAGGGCACACCTGGACAAGGAATTCTGTTTCAAAATCATGGACACCTCAATATTGAGGCATATACTGATGCAGATTGGGCAGGAAATATGGTGGATAGACGCTCCACATCAGGGTATCTCACGTTGGTTGGCGGCAATCTGGTGACCTGGCTGAGCAAGAAACAGTCAGTGGTTGCATTGTCTAGTGCCGAAGCAGAGTTTCGGGGAATTGTGAAAGGCATTACCGAAGTATTGTGGTTACGAAAGCTTATGGCTGAACTTGGTCTCCTGATGAAAGGTCCAACATGTCTAAAATGTGACAACAAAGCCTCGATTAGTATCTCAGAAAACCCAGTTCAGCACGACAGAACGAAACACATCGAGATCGACCGACACTTTGTCAAAGAAAAGCTTGATGGCGGCATTATTACTCTCCCATTTGTCCGCTCAGAAGACCAGCTCGCAGATATACTCACCAAGGCAGTAAATGGGCGAATATTCACAAGGGTCTTACACAAGTTGAACATCGGGGATCCCACTGTTCAACTTGAGGGAGAGTGTTAAGAGATAGGATATTTACTTACCTTGTATAATAGAGTCAATATTTACCATAGATAGATTGATTGATTTGATTAGCTGGAAATTTAATTTGATTGATTAGGATTGATTAGGTGATAAATGTATTTCCTTGTATAGGACGCTGAGACTTGTATAAATAGGTACCGGATGTACATCAAGTTTATCAATGAAAAATACCAGACATTGTTCTCAAGATTTGAACAGTAATAACACCCGCTCTGATACCAATTGAAGTAATAACGGATTCAAATAACACAACACGTATAAAGCACAACTCACTTTATTATTATTCGGAAAATAACTCAAAACCGAACTACGTTTTCTTGGCACCTTTGTCAATGACCCTACCCGGCATTGACTCACCAATCACCCTACCCGGAATTGGTATTTGGCACTCTTGGCCTTGGCACTCTTGCCGTTGGCACTCTTGGCGCTTGACACTCTTGGCGCACCATCTACTATGGCCGGTCTCTTTTATTTATAGATCAACTAGTCTAAACAAAACGAAACCCTACCAGGACCTACCCGGCATTGACTTACCAATCACCCTACCCGGGATTGGTATTTGTCACTCTTGGTCTTGGCACTCTTGGCGCACCATCTACTATGGCCGGCTGACCCTATATATAGACACAACTTGTCTAAACAAAACCAAACCCTACTAGGACTAGATAAACATCATTAAAACAAATCCTAACTAGAATAGATAAAGACAACTTAAGAAATATCAAGACAATGACTCTATCTTTAATTCCTACTAATTAGAATCCAAATCTAACAAGGAAATTATCCAGCATGCATATGACATTTCCTATTGGAGAGTATAAGAAAAAGACGTTTCGAAAAAAGTCGGGCAGCGCATTGGAGAATCCATCAATCAGTGTCTTACTTTGAAAAAATTCAGGCGGCGGCTGGTGGACAAGAGTGGATAGGAAGAAGATGAAAAGAGTAGGGGCAAAATAGGCAATTTATATTATATATATTTGAATAACATTTTTTAATTAAATCAAGGGGATAAAAGTGTATTTTTCAAACATCAGGAGGGTATGTGTATTTTTAATCATTAAGGGAGGTATTGTCGATTATGCCAAACAATAAGCGGCCAAAGGTAATTATCCTCTAAATTTGTGTTTCAAAGTCCTGATCCTTCATCAGATCTGGTTTTATTGACTGTAGGAATTTGTATTCAAGTGTTACTGCAAATGTGATCATTTCATTTTGGCGGTAAAATTAGATGTGATCTTCTGCTTCTTTATTAACTTTCAATATTTCCATTCCCTAATGAGCTTGCAGTTATATCAATGGATTTTTAACTAAATCAAATTGGAGATCCTTTAACTTTACATTTAAGTTTTCGAGGTTGTTATTATTTTAATTTCACATCTGTCTAGTTGTATGTAGAAACATAGGATAGATCTCTTTCCTATCAGTTGATCTTCATCTTTGCTTAGTTTATGGTTTTCTTAGTGGTCGTGTTGTATCAATATTCTGTGGCTTATCTATTGTATTTGGATTGTGCACACATGCAAGCATAGACACACATCCACACTGCTTTCAAAAAAATGAACCAAAAAATAAAAAAATAAAAACGCGCGAGCGCGCGCACATATACAATATATGCATATATATATATATATATATACATATATATATATATATATATCACACACACACAAATGTTCACCATATATAGCCCAAGAATCAGTTTTACTCATTAGGATTTGAAGCAAAACGATACTAAAGTTATATGTCTAGAACGAATCATGACCAAGGTTTTTTAATTTTATTCTGGCTTTTTTCGTTTCTTGTAGAAAAGATCGTTGATCTTGGCATATCAGTAATTGAAGTAATTAGAATCGAAGAACACAACACTTATAAAGCACAATTCACTTTATTAATATTCGTAAAATAACTCAAAACCGAACAACTATTTCCTTGGCACCTTGTCAATGACCCTACCCGGCATTTACTCACCAATCATCCTACCCGGAATTGGTATTTGGCACTCTTGGCCTTGGCACTCTTGGCGCGCCATCTACTATGGCTGGCCGGCTGACCCTATATATAGACACAACTTGTCTAAACAAAACCAAATCCTAATAGGACTAGATAAACATCATTCAAACAAATCCTAACTAGAATAGATAAAATCAACTAAGGAATCTTAAGATAACAACTCTATCTTTTTAGGAATCCTAATCCAATAAAGAAATTATCCAACAATCTCCTATTTAATTTCCAAATGTAAATTAGGGATGTCTTCAACGCCTATCAACTTCTGCACTCTGTTGATAATGGAAAGAAAAATTTTGGAATGAAGATTTCCACTCCAAGGTCACAAGCGTGATGCAGCAAGCATCAGGTTTTGACAAGCATCTCAAGACCATGACCCACTTTTTATTCAAAGAACTAAGTACACTTTCCACAAGGTAGAATCTGACAGACCAATTAGAAGATTACTCCGACCACTGCTATTTGTGCTTCCGACGATATTTTCATCACCAGAAAATCTGTATTTCCATTAACACACATCCGCTTGATCGCTGCTTCAATCTTTCGGGCCGAATCACCCTCTTGGCCAACACGATTTTTTCTCTCTTTTTTTCCTCGGATCACAAACACACGGTGTTGTGTTGAAGATTCCTTCGATATCACGAATCTTTAACGAAGATGTAATGAATCCGGTCCTTGCTGATATGAAGAACACGGTAGCCTCCTCCCGGGATCAACCCAAACACGGCAACCCTACCACGGTGGCTCCTTCCTCTTCAAACAACCTTGGCTCTGATACCAATTGAAGTAATTAGAATCAAAGAACACAACACGTATAAATCACAACTCACTTTATTAATATTCGGAAAATAACTCAAAACCGAACAACTATTTCCTTGGCACCTTGTCAATGACCCTATCCGGCATTGACTCACCAAGCATCCTACCCGGGATTGGTATTTGGCACTCTTGGCCTTGGCACTCTTGGCGCGCCATCTACTATGGCCGGCTAACCCTATATTCAGACACAACTTGTCTAAACAAAACCAAACCCTAATAGGACTAGATAAACAACATTAAAACAAATCTTAACTAGAATAGATAAAAGCACTAAGGAATCTTAAGATAACAACACTATCTTTTTAGTAATCCTAATCCAATAAGGAAATTATCCAACAGTAATTAGGGACAGTTTTTCTTTGCCAACGGACAGTTCTGTATGCATTCCAAGTGAAATTCATGCGGATATAATTGCGGAAAGAGCAGAACGGCTGTTGCCTCTTTGGAGGAATTTTTTAATTTCCAGGGCATTCCATTCCAAGAATGGCAAGGCTTGCCTCTTCAATAGCGTGGTGAACGTGTGTGTGTGTGTCTATATATCTATATATATATATATATATATATATATATATATATATATATATATTTGGAAAAGTAAGAGAGCAGAAAAATGGTTTCTGGAGTGCATAGAGTTGCAGATGTTCTTTGTGTTCAGTGCAGAGATCGACTTGGTCGGAAATAACTTGCTGTACAAGAATAGAACATGCAACGTGTGGTGTCAATCATGCCTGCTAGAAATAGTTGCAAAAGTAGAATATGCCTGGAATGGTTGCTATTCATGCGGTTATAAATTTATTTTGACTTCTTTCCTTTCTTGCAGAAAAGATCATTGACCTTGGCATATCAGTTGGGGCCGTTTTTTTTTGACCGTTAACCAATTCTTGATGAAGGACGGGGTTTGGAACAACTGGTAGGTTGCTTCTTTGTGACCTTGAAATCATGGGTTCGAGCCGCGAAAACAGTCTCTTGCACAAAGTCAAGGGTAAGGCTGCGTACATCAGATCGCGAAGCGATCCAGCCCCTTTCCAGACTCTGCGCAAACGCGGGAGGTTATTGTACGGAAAACGTTCCTTTTTAACCAGTTCTTGATGCATCCGAAGTGAAATTCACGAATAGTCAAGCTTAGCGATGTCATCATTGTCCTTATATTCATTATAGAATAAAAACATCTTACTTGCAAATTAGATTTATAAGTAATGATGTTTGATGACTAGATTGCACTATTCTTTTATGGCTGATAACTTCACGTAAGTAATGAAGATATAAAGGTTTTTGTGAAATTTACCGCGATCACCAAGAAAAACAGCGGAGAAATCAAGAACTAAACATTCATGCGTGAAATTAAAAGCATGAGAAACGATTGTGCTGAAAAATAGCACTAGATGGCAGAGCAAAATCTGGAGAGAAAAGCTCAAAAAAGTTCTTGATTCTTCGAATAACCGTTTCTGTACAAACGTTCACTTATATAGTTGATCCGTAGAAGACAAAGAGCAAAAAGACTAAACTGCCCCTCAGTACAACGCTAACACAAAGACATAAGTGAGGATAAAAATGTCATTTTGCTAAGTTTAAAACTCTCCCGCCATCGTTCTGCGTCTTCTTCCTCCTTATGCACTGCGCACCTTCTTCACTCCGTGCACTTCGAGTCTTAGCTGATCACACACGCATCTTCCTCACGTCACAACTAACTCAACTCATCACTTAGCTGCTCAATTAAAGATTGCAATTGCAAATTCACAACACCTGCACCAAACGCATCACGGATCATTGATCATCAATCTCATCTTTAACATCCCCCCTCAAGCATAGCTTGTCATAGAGATTGTGTATCCCAAGCAATTTTATCAACTGTGTCATCCTCTTGGAGTCCAGTGCTTTAGTAAATATATCCGCCAACTGCATCTCTGTACTTACTGGCATCAACTTTATTACACCTTCCTGCACTTTATCCCTAACTACATGACAATCTATCTCGATATGCTTTGTTCTTTCATGGAAGACAGGATTTTCAGCAATGTAAATTGCACTTTTACTATCACAGAAAAGCTCCACTGGTGTCTGATCCTTCAGTCCCAAATCACTCATAAGATACAGAAGCCACTGTATCTCGTAGGTAACCATAGCCATAGCCTTGTACTCTGCCTCAGCTGATGAGCGGGACATCGTGTCTGCTTCTTCGCTTTCCATGAAACTAGAGCATCTCCAAAGAAAACGCAATACCCCGTGACTGACCTTCTAGTTTCATGACACCCTCCCCAATCAGCATCCACGAAGGCCTTTAACTTCAAATTCCCATTTCTAGGAAACAATAGTCCTTGTCCTACCGTACCCTTGACATATCTGAGGAGTCTGTGTGCAGCCTTGAGATGATTCTCAGTGAGACAATCAAGAAACTGACTCAATTGCTGGACTGTAAAAGCAATGTCAGGTCTTGTAATAGTGAGATAGATAAGTTTCCCTATTAGCTTCCTGTAGTGTGTGACATCCGTCAACTCTGGAGAATCTTGGTGTGTCAGGCTAAGATGGCTCTCCATTGGGCTTCTGGCTAGTTTGGCCTCTAAAAAACCAGCCTGTTCTAGAAGCTCTAAAGTGTACTTCCGTTGGTTCACATTAATCCCCCCCTTAGCCTGAGCCACTTCAATGCCTAAGAAGAATCTGAGAAGTCCCAGATCTTTAATTTGAAATGCCTGGTGCAATGCATTCTTGATCTCAGCTATAAGGACTGTATCACTTGATGCTACTATGATATCATCAACATACACCAAGAGTAGGATGAAATCTGTATTAACCGTTTTGGTAAACAGAGTGTAGTCACACTTAGACTGACAGAAACCCGTGGATAGCAAGAATCTAGTTAGAGTGGCATTCCACTATCTGCTGGCCTGCTTCAAACCGTACAAAGACTTGTTGAGCTTACAGACCATGTTTGGACCACCTACTGACATGCCAGGAGGGGGTAACATGTAGATGTCTTCATGTAAATCACCGTGTAGGAAGGCATTATTGACGTCCAGTTGATGAAGATGCCAGTGAAATCTTGCTGCCAAGGCCAGTACCACCCTAACAGTTGTCATCTTGGCATCTGGAGAAAAGGTATCCATATAATCAATGCCATACTGTTGGGTATAACCCTTTGCAACCAATCTGGCATTGTGTCTCTCCACAATCCCATCTGCCTTCAGCTTGACCTTATATACCCATCTGCATCCAATGGCCTTCTTGTCTTTAGGCAAGGGCACCACAGTCCATGTATCATTAGCCTCCAACGCTGCTAACTCCGTAGCCATAGCATCCTGCCACACAGACATACTAGAAGCTTCTGCATAGTTATGAGGCTCATCATGTGCATTTAAACTGAAAATATATGACTTGTACTTTGGGGCTAAGGATGCATAAGTCATGGTCTTACTGAGTGAATGTGGTGATGTATGCTTATGATGTTTGTCAGAAGAAACAACATTATTGCAGTGGTAATCTTGTAGATAAAGAGGTGTACGTTTGTTTCTGATGGGTCTATTGTGAGGTACTGGTTCCTGAATAGGTGGCAGTTCTACACTGATATGTCCACCTTCCATGTGTACATCGTGGTCATCAGACCGAGCATATGGGCTCTCATGTGGACTTGCAGACTGATTAAAAGATGAGGGTGACTGAGGGCTTGAGGAGATAAGGCTAGATGCATGTTGAGAACTTGGAGACAATGACTGGACATTGGCTTCAGATGGAGAGAAGTTGGATGGCTGAGCATTGGCTTCAGAAGCAGGAGGATTTGCAGGATTGATTGACTCATCTATGAAGTGAGAAATTGAGGAAGGCATATGATTTGATATGACTGAGGTTGCAGATGTGGAAGAATCATGAAGACTGAATGGAAATGTGGTTTCAAAGAAGGTGACATCTCTGGATATGTAAACGCATTTAGTATCAAGATCTTGCAAAATAAATCTCTTCGTATTGTGAGGTAATCCCAAGAATACACTCCTCTTAGCTCTTGCAGCAAACTTCTCCTTGTGCCTTTGGGTGTTGGTTCCAAATGCTAGACAACCAAACACCCTCAAGTCTCTGTATGCCGGAACTTGTTTGAACAACATCTCATAAGGGGTTTTCTGGCGAAGGACATGTGTGGGAGTTATGTTTATGAGGTAGACGGAATGTTGGATGCAAAAACCCCAGTATGGGGAAGGGAGACAGGATTGAAATCTAAGTGCCCTTGCTACGGTCAGAATATGTTGGTGTTTACGTTCAACCACCCCATTTTGCTGAGGTGAGTTCACACAACTGGTCTGGTGAATTACACCATTGTCTGCAAAAAATTGATTCATCATGAACTCAGACCCATTGTCAGTCCTGATCTTCTTTATCTTTATATCAAACTGTACAGAGACATAATGGTAAAAACTTTGAACAATGGATCTAGTTTCACTCTTGGACTTCATCAGGTAGACCCAACAATACCTGCTGTAATCATCTATAACAGTAAGGAAGTAATGCTGCTTATACATTGTGGGGAATTTGTATGGTCCTCAGATGTCCATATGAACAAGAGAAAACAGACTTGGAGATACATACTCATAAATAGGGAAAGGTACTCTCTTTTGTTTGGCAAGAGGACACACTGTACATTGGAAGGATGAATCAGATGTTACAATGGAGTCTACTTTATGAATTTCTTTTACTCTTGGACTGGACATATGGCCTAGTCTTGAGTGCCATAACCATGCGTCTGAAGAAGTGACAGCATGTGCCAAAGAAACAGGGAGGTGGCAAGGTGTATGTCTGGCTCCTGGTTTGAAAGTTCCATGAAGATAGTACAAGCCTTGATCTACCTCAGCTAAACCAATCCTCCTCTTGGTTCTGAGGTCCTGAATCAAGCATGAATTAGATTTGAACAGAACTTCGAATTTGTTTGAATGTGTAAGCTTTCTCAAGGATATGAGATTAAAGGCAAATGCAGGAATGTAGAAAACGTTGGTGAGGATTAACTGTGGATTTACCTTTACTGTTCCTATGTGTGTGACCTCTGCAAGGGATTTGTTAGGCAATTCAACAGATAAAGAATCAACTGATGTATAAGACTCAAATAGGCTGAAGCAAGAACAGACATGATCACTAGCCCCAGAGTCCAACACCCATATATTTGAGTTCAACTGCAATGTCTTACCTGATTCCTTTGCAGAAGCTGTAGTTTGCTATGCAGACATGACGGCATGACGTCCACCTGCGTTGCTTGACATCACAGCAACACCTCTGTTATTATTTTCTTGACGTTCCTGCAATCCACTATAGGCAACTTTGATCAGAAAGGCAATAGGGGGAGGGGACGAACAACACACATCACTGGTGTGCCTCCACCACCTGCTGCCACAGATCATGGATACTCGCAATGGGAGCAGCATGATCAGGTAGTATTCACCTGGCTGATCCAAAATATTAAACCCAGTTTGGTGACTAATGTGTCACAATATCCCACAGCCAAAAGCGTTGTGCGACGGCCTAGTGACATCATATGGGTCTGGAGGTGATACCTTGCAGATCTATGATTTACACAGAAGAGCAAATTCCATAAGACAGGGAGATGGCATGCTTGTAGATTGCTGGAATCGACTCCAGTCAGCGTGGATGGCCATTGATGGGAGAGATTCGAATCCCATGAGGGATCCGGAAGATATTGCAGTGTACAATTGGAAAATATAAAAAATGAGGATGTTTCAGCTCTTGACAGCCGTGGATGAGAGATTTGAGGCCCTGAAGATGGAGCTGCTAAAACGGGATCCCTTACCATCGGTGGAGGCAGCCTTTGCTGCCATCCGAAGAGAAGATGCAAGAATGGGGATTCTCAGAGGAATCCCTTCAGAGATCAACTCATCATCAGTGATTGGCCTTGGTTTAAAAGTCCAAGGCAGACAGGACGGACGAGGGGCGGCACCACCGCGCTCCAAACAGTCATTGCGCGGCGGAGATAAGGAGGAAATGGCCAAGCTGGTATGTACCTACCGTGGCATGAAAAACACACTAGAGATATGTGTTTTCAGATAGTAGGTTATCCAGATTGGTGGGAAGCACAGGGAAAAAAGAAGCTGGACAAGCGGCCAACAACCCCAGGGAAAGGAGCAGCCGCTGTTAGCTTAGACAATGGTGGGAGCACCAAGGAAGGCACTCACCAAAGCACTGGTGCCATCAATGCAGGAGGCCCAAGCTCAGCAGGTAAGAGAGGAGAACGCAGAGCAGAAAAAGAGGGAAGCATGAGAAGGAGCACCTTTTTTCTTCTCTTGTCTGGTGATGTTAATTGCTTTTATGTGTTTTGATTGGCCAGTACATTTTAGGGACCATTAGGTGTTGCCACGTGTTCTGACCCGCTTATGCATGTTGGTCAAGTGTCAACGACGTGGCACCGCATGGCGAAGCTGCATTGGCTGAACCGATGTGGCTTGACTTGGTTTATGTGCACATACTATCGTGGGTTTCACTGCAGTAGTAGGCCAACCTGAGGTAGCAGGCCGACCTGAATATTCTTGATGGTTCTGCGAGTGTGTCGATCTTCATCTCACCTGCGAGTGTGTCGATCTTCATCTCACCAATTTTCTTAATGGAAAAAAAGTGATAGATTTAAGACCTTGGTTTTTCCTTATCCATCGGAAACAATTGAAGAAAAGATAAGAAAAATAAAAACTTGTGCCTAATTAAAAGATCACTTGTTTTGAAATTCTATAATTTATCCGACCTCCCTTCACCTAAATATAAGAAGCTACAGGATTCAATTAAGAGAAAAGCATGTAGTAACTTTAAGTAACAGTATCCTTCCCAAGTTCCAATATCGCTATGTTACAGTAATTCCTAGTCAAATAGTATATGTCCATGACCTTCATGTAAAAAGTTGCATTATTCTGAAACTTCAATGATTTTGTTTATGATATTGAAGTAATTTTCTAAATGCTTTCTAACCCTTCATCTGCATGCGTTTTCAAGGAATACGTAAACTTTATGTCAACGTTCGGTTAAACGCTTTTTTTCTCACTTACTAAGCAAAATTGAAAATCACTCTTTATGTAACATGATGACTTTTTAAATAAGTACTTGTTATTTCGTTGATGTTAGATGGTGGTGGTGGAAAATGATGCTTATACTTAATATGCAGTTTATTTAATTTATGAATATTGATGTATTTTCTATTTATGTTAGAAAATTATAGTTTAAGGAAAAGGTTATGCTTTTGTGGGTTTGGGTGATTCGTGAGGACTGCGATGTTTAAGATTTCTATGGGTTTCTTTGCTTGGAATATTTTGAACATGTATGTAACTTATGAACGTTCTATACTTGATTGATGACTTTATTTTAAGGTTTGTAATAGTCTGAGAAATGTAAACAAGATTTATGTCCCTCGAGTGTTTTGGTTTTCACGTTGTTGAAACTTAAGTTTACATGAAACTCATATTCAATCAAAACTTTAAGACAATGAGTGGTGATATTTTATTCGTATGTAACTCATATATTTTTTCTCAAAGGACGCGATATATGACAATATTCTCAATACCCACTATCACGTGTCAATATGGCTTGACATACACACGCGTCTTAAAACCCGACTTCAATCATAAACAACAAGTCTGACATGCACATCTGGACTTAGTGAGAGGATACAATAAATGGTCAACTATGGACCAAGCAAGGTATGAGTCACATCTTAAACCTGCTCTTATACCATATTGAGACTTGTTTTAATGAGGTGAGGCTCATATCCATTCAAAACATTAAGACAATAAGTGGTGCTATTCCATCCTCATATAACCCATATATTTTTCTCATAATATGTGACAAAACAGATTAGTGCTGATGTCAGGCTGGTGTTGGGTAGTGGTTCGGCCATGACAGGATGAAAATAATAAATCAACACAATCGTGATTTCTCCTAAAAAAGGAAAATTGTGATTTTAATTCGATAAATGAAACCTATTCGGTACATATAATAGACTAACATTGCGCGTAGCTTGAACGAAATTGGGGATAGAATCAACTCACCGTAACGGGGATGCGGTGACGCGTGACCGTACAACACGTGGCACCAAGAGGGATGATGAGGCTAGATGAGGGTAGCCTCATCACCCCCCTTGCTGCCACGTGTCGCGTGTCACAAAAAGGATGAGAAAAATTGGGGTGAAGAGATCCCAACCCACCAAATTACGATAATATTTGTTGGTCATTTCAACACGTCTTGCAATCAACTTGAGGAATGTTCGGCTGGGGGGTTGCTGGGGTCCACCTTGTTGGAGATTTTGATACTATCCCAACACGTGTTGAGATCTCCTCACCTCTATTTTCCTCACCCCTTTTGTGACCACACGACACGTGGCAGCAATGGATGGTGGTGAGGCTAGATGCAGGTGACTTTCATCTAGTCTCACCACCCTCCCTTGCTACCATGTGTCGCGCGGTCACGCGTCACCACAACCCTCTTGCGGTGAGGGGATCCTATCCCAGCACGTGATACCAATACTTTTGAGGAACACATGGTTACTGAACAGAAATTTTATTATAGTAATTGATCAACTAGTGGCCTAATAAAATGATGAAAAATAACTTTTATCTACATGCAAGCAAGGGGGTGATTGGCTAAAACAAGAGGCCCATAAATTTTCTATACATTTCATTGGTCAATGAACAACTAAACTTACTTGTTCATTGACTATTGTAAAATTTGTGGATTAATGAAATGTCGGTAATCAAATGACTTGACTATTATATTTCGGTTGTAATAAATTAAGGACATGTTTTAAAGTATAAGCGAGATTCTGATATGTGGCTACCGAGATTGTGGTTGTGAAAAAAATAAGTATATAGTAAAACTTGGATCAGGTATACGGTTACCGAGATCTTGGTGGCTTTCGGTATTCAAATACTTTTTTTTTTGAACAAGGTATTCAAATACTTGACTATTGTAATTCTAACTATTGTAATTCTAACTACAGTGAAAATTATTGAAAGTATTGTTGGAAAAAGTACATAAAAATGTTTTTAAAAAATGTCTAAATTTATATTAACACATGTAAGAAGGTTGATTAGAGAATGAAGTGAAATTTGGATTGACTTAGTTTTGATCATACTATAAATCATGAATTCGGCCTATTACCATACTTAGAATCTTGAGTCTGAGTTCGGCGTCAGAAGCTGAGCGTTCAGAGAGCATTTTTGAGTTCAGTCTCTGAGTTCGACATGATTTTGAAGTTTTTGTTCTATGATCGAAAGCAGCACCGAGCGTTCGGTGGATCTATTTTGATGAACGTTTGGTCCTGAGCTCGGTAAAATGCGTTCAAGTGTAACGTTCAAAAATTTTGAATCACGCATTTGGTAAAAGTGTCTGAACGTTCGGTCGATGCAGACAACAGTAAATTTGTGTTGTCTATTGATGAAGTGATGCAAGTTTTGCAACTTGAGACACCTCCTTTCAATCTTGAACGGTCATAAATTAACTTTGGAAGTTAAATCATGTAGAGAGGTGTCAAATTAACTTTTTTTCTTGTAAAGTATATGAATACAATAGTCAAAAGGTTTGGAAAAATAGTTTTTTGAACATACTTTAAAATGATCCTTGAAAACTCTTTTGAGCGTTTTGTGAAAGCCTGTAGAATTTCTTTATTATTTTCCTTGTTACTATAGTACTAAACAATTCAAATTTATAATTTCAAACTTACTCTTGTAGAGCAAATGAAAGGAGATCAGCTGTTATATCTTGAGAAGCATTTTTCATGTAATTCACCTTGCTCATTAGTGGAGGCAAAGATGTAGTATTTGTTATATCTCGTCTATTCTCATTCTTCTTGTATCATAATCTTTATATTTAGTTATGATACTTTTGTAATCTTTTTCTAAAATATAGTGTTTAGGTAATCTCATCATTTTGAGAACTACATCATTAATGTTATCTTCTATTTGTTTAGACTTCTATTTTGTATTGTTAGTTTGGCACCTTCTAGTTTTCATTTTTTTCCTTTGATTATCATATTTGTCTAAATTTTTAACAAGTATATATGAGATCCCAAAGATAAGAAATTAAATGTATTTTTGAAGTATAATCAGAATCTTAGTTTTCAGAAAGTAAAGTTATTCAAAAAAAATCATTTAATCTAGTCCCCATCAATTACTATTTTTATGGTGGTTTGTGAGCAATTTAGCTCTATAAACTTTCATGAGGAGCATGTTACCGATTTAATTATTTCAAAAAATATTGTTCTAGAGAATATAATGCAAAGGGATTTCTCATATAAAGAGCAAATAACAAGAAAGCAATCAAGACATATGTCAGTCGGTATTATGTCAGTTGGTATTTGGTTGAGTCATTGGTTTGAAAAAGTGCAAGTTCAAATTATGATACACACTACATGGAAGCAATATTACTATCTAAGTCTGAAGGTTATAAAGCCTAAAACCAACACAATTGAATATTAATTTATAAGTCTGGTTTGTAAAGACACCTCTATATAGATTATCCGATAATGTCTCGCCAATATAAAAGACTCATGAATTTCTAAGTAATGCAGTTTTATAGGACTGGATCAGTGAATGCCCTCATCACCAGTTATTTGATCTTTTGATTCAAAAAATAACAAGGAAACAGTTTTTTTGCTCCTAAGACATAGTCCAGTTGGTACTCGGGTTAGGAATTGCCAATAAGAGGTCATGATTTCGAATCCAGAGGCGCACAATGTGGTGTTCCTCTGCTGCCAGGTCAAAGGCCCGGTTTGTGGAAACATCTTATGTGGGTAACTGTATAATAACTCACCTAATTTAAGAGACCGTTGGACTCCTGATTTACATACTCCATACAACTCTTTAAGACTGAGAGAATGGAAACCTTTGAGTTGAGGTTCAATTTTTTGCCAACAAAATAACAAGGAAACAAAGCTACGACCAAGTTCACGTGGGAATCACATGCCAGATAGCATCGTTGCGACGAAGGGATATTGTCGGGACGTGAATACAGAGATCATAATTGGCGTTGGGAAACACGTGGGACAGCTATCGAACATCTCTGGGCCCACAGATCTCGTCAACCAAAGTCATTGGCATAATTATTCCCAGTGTTCTTTTTTATCTTTTCCAAGTAACATTTATCAATCATTGGGCACCGAATCTTACGCGCTCGTGAGGACCAGTAGCAGCAAATCTACATTTTCAGGTCAAAAAATTACTATTTCCGTCCCGTTCAGTTAATACACGGATTTTGAGATTGAGTTCGATTCCAAAGAGACACGTGTTTCATTGCTGTTCGGCCGAATGCCTGATTTGCAGGAGGATACTCTATGTAGGTTACTACGTAAATCTTCACTCAGCCTGAAAAACCGTTGGGCTTCTAATTTATATCCTACATAATGCTTTTTGAGGTTGAAACGGTAGAAATCCTCAGAACTTGTGTATGCCTTTTGCTAAAAAAGAATTACTCTTCTATGTCATTCACCATGCCAATTTTCCCCTAGACAGTTGGCTAAGTCAAATATTGTTAGACTGAACCAAGGGCAAGGTGTGTTAGTTAAGAAATGTGGGAGAAAAGTGGGTGTGTATTCTTGTTTGAAATTAATTAAAAAGTGTTTTATTAGAATAAATAAAAATTAATGTTTATAATTGGTAGCACCAAATGAATTAAAAAATAAAATTTATATTTTAATCAAATTTATTATTATATATTCTTATTGGCGAAGACGAACTTTAGAGTAACTGATAAAGTTGCTGCTTTGTAACCTTGAGATCACGGGTTTGAGACCCGAAAACAACCTCTTGCACAAAATATAGGGTAAGGTTGTGTACATCAGATAGGAAAGCGACCGACTCCCTCTCGAACCCTGCGTAAACACGAGAGTCTAATACACCGGAAATGCATTTTATATGTTCCTATTGGTTTTGGATGGCTCAATTACTTTAATCTGGCCAGCTGAATTCGTGTCTCTACCTAATCAAAAGGATGGTTCGTTTGAATCATATACCCAAAGGTCCCAAACCTCGTAACCAACGTGTAACCGATTACTGTAATTTGTATATATACGTCCCCGAATTTGAATGGAGGTGAAACATCTTTGTCTGAGTTTCTAAAACATAGATCAGTTGGTACTTGTGTTGGAACATTATTCTAAAAAACTATAGGTTCAAACAAAGACATGTTGGGAATCCCTCCTAGTTGCAGTCCCAATGTTTGAAGTCAAAGACAATTATAAAGTTTTAGATTTCCAACAAAGGAAGTTGGAATGGTTTGTTTGATTCTCCAAGGTTGTTAATTGCTTGGAAGACTTTGAAGGCCTTGTGCATTAAAAATGCACAAGATGGAGCACTATAAATAGAGGTGCTAAGTGGAACAATTGCAAGAGAGAACAAGAAAACAAAAAGAAAAATAAGAGAGGCAAATACAAGTGAGGAAGAGTGAAGTTCGTAGGTGCTGGGCAGTCTGTCAGCCTCCGGGAAAATTGCATTTTCCGAGTATTGCACCGTTGGATCGTCACCAAATTTTGACAGATTATTTCCAAGACACAGAAGTACATTCTGAACGGTGAAGATGTGTTTTGGAGGAGTCTATGTGTGACCGATACCTGCATTCCCGAGACTGAAATTTTCTGTCCGAAAATTTCAGCTTTGTATTTTGGTTCCTCTCTTGTATCTTGTTGTGTTCCAAGATTGTTTGGTTAATCTTGATGATGTTGTATTCCTCTAGCTGAGCCTAGAGAGACTTGGTTGTACCCATTATTGATTATAGCGGAGATCGTTTAAGTGGCCTACGAGTCCCGTAGTTTTTTTACTCCTACCTTGGGAGGTTTTTCCACGCTAAAATTGTTGGTGTTCTTGTTCGTGTTTCGTTCGATTATTTCTCTATAGTTGCTGCATTTGGGAGAGATTATTTCCTATTCTGCTGTGGTATCTCGCGGTTTCCTCCCAACAAGACACACACAGCGTGAGTGATTTATTGCTGTCTGGGCCAGTAATGGTTATTCATTGTATCTGGTCCAATTGAGTTAGAGGGTTGCTGACACATTTTGCATTAGGCACCTTGTGTGAGTTCCTGACAATACTTTGCCAACCTAAGAGATCGTTGAGTTCCTAATTTGTATCCTCTCTGAGGACATGATTCATGATAGGAGTTCATGGAGACATAAGATTAAGGTTAACGAGGTATATGTCATATATAGGGACACTCTAGAGTATATTTAGGGATATAGATAGACGTAGACACTATCTACGCTTTAGGTTGACTTTCTACTTGGTGCGTATGTTATACCGTTGTTTTACATTACATGTACATATACACGTGATGTGTATTTTAATATCAATTATTTATTGAATTTCCTCACTAATGCACTAGCACAACATATCTCTATTATTATGTCATTTATGCAGGTACATATAGAGCCGAGGGTCTCACTGGAAGCAGACACTCTATCTCTTGGGATAGAGGTATTGTATGTCTGCCACTTACTCTCTCCGGTATTGTCTGCCTACCACTTATCCTCCCCAGGCTCTAACGATAGCTTTTACTGTCGTTGGGATATATTGGGTCATGATGATGATTCAAGTTAAAAATTACTATCTACATCCTTAAACTTTATAATTTCCACTTCTAGACCATCCATCTATCTTTCCTACTACGGTCATTTATCTCTTATTAATTTAATAATGAGATAATGAAAAATAAGTGCGATGGAGCAACTTGTGTTGGTCCACGTGAGACATCATCATCAGCAGAAGGAACAAAGGATCCTTCGTACGCTTCCCCATGCGTTGCAACCTCTTGCCCACGTGAAATCCATCGTCTTTTTGCCCACCTCTGTCTTCTCCATAATGACATCTTTTACCCGTATCGCCATCCGATAGTCGCAGGGATAGGATCCACTCACCGCAAATGGGATGCGGTGATATGTGACCGTACGACATGTAGCAGCAATAGGAGATGGTGAGGCTAGATGAAGGTCATCCGTATCTAGCATCACCACCCCTCTTTGCTGCCACGCGTCGCGTGGTCACAAAGTGGGTGAGGAAAGTGAGGTTAGGAGATCCCAACCCATAGTGGTAATGAACTTTGACGGCTGAAAAAAGTCTATGATCCGAAACTTCAATCGGACCTCTATCATCATGTCTTAGAGCTTGATACGGATGAAATTCAGATGCTTAAGGTCTACTATGGTAGAGTTTGGACTGTTCAGACAGTCACACAAGAAGCCCATTCAAACAATGGAACTCCAATACCTTGCGCTTACGTACAAAGAGAGTCGAAAATCTTGTTTGGTACAAGAATCGAACCCTCGCTACTCTCGAGTCTCTGTCACCAGAACCATTGGATGGACATCTTTGTCGAGAACTTCTTATGAACATTTTCTTCTCCTTCTTCTCCTTGAGATTCAATTTTTTAGATGTTTTAAAAATTATGTCTATTTTTTTTTATCTTAATCATTAAGTGATTATGTTGTCTTATGACAATTTCCGTACTATTAATTAAAAAACAACATTTTAAGTGTCAACTAGCAATATACAACAACAATCTTACACGGTATATCCCAACGACATAAAAAGATATCGTTAGTGTCTAGAAAGGTGAAAGACAGACAAACAATACATATATCCCAAGGGATAGAAATTTGATTCCAGTGAGACACTCGGCTCTATATGTACCTGCATAGATATCACAATAATAGGAATATGTACTAGTGAAGTGATTTTTATTAAACATAAATAGAAAGCATCTGATATTAAAATAGTCATAATAGTGGATATGCACAAATAGTTGAAAGACAAAGACTAAAACAAAAAAGTGCAAAGTTAACTTAAAGTTTAGAGACTATCTAATCCTCTAAGTATGCTCTAAGGTGTCCCTATATCATGTCTACCCCTTCTTAACCTTAATCACCTGTCTCCATGAACTCCTATCCTAGACCATGTCCTCAGAGAGGTGTAATTCTAGTTAGTCGTGCATAATCTGATCATCTCACGTCAGTTTGGGTCTGCCTTTACTCCTATTCCTGTGACAGACGTCGTTGTCTGTCTCTTCTTGACATATTTTAATATTCTATTAAAATATTAGAGTTTCAAAAAGTGAATTAGAGAGATTATTTAGAGAAGAAAGTAGGCACGTATCATTCTCTTGGGATGAGATCTCCTCACCGCGCGGCCTAGGACGCGACACGTGGCAGCAGTAGGGGGTGGTGAGGCTAGATGAGGGTTACCCTCACACAGCCTCACCACCCCCACTTTTTGCCACGTGTCGCGCGGTCACGCATGCGGTGAGTGAGGAGCGGTGAGGGGATCCTATCCCCATTCTCTTATGAGAAAGCAAAACCATGGCTCCTAGGGTACAGTTCAGTTGATATTCGGATTGAGATATTGTTTTAGAAAGACATCAAGTTCGAACTAAGACACATGCAGCGTAGGTGCAATACTGCTGTTTGTGTCAGTAATGACGAAGCCATTGTATCCGATCTACTTGATTTAGAGGGCTGCTGGCCTGGTTTGCAGTACGCAATTTGCAGTGGGTTTCTGTCAAAGCCTTACCAACCTAAGAGACCGTTTAGTTCTTAATTTACATTTTCTACGAAACTTTTTTAAACTGGAGCGATGAAGAGCCACAAAATGAAAGATACTGGTCTTTTGCTCGAGAAGAAAGCAAAACCATGTATTTATAATGCTTACCCAGTACCGTATTAAGTTTGTAAACTAGGGGTGTTTCGAAACAACCATTGCCTGAACCTAGTAGCTTTTAACTTCAACTTTATTTGCTTGGTTTACTTTACTTTTTCGAACGTGAAACATCGCATGCAATATCGGCTTTTCTAGGTTTTGAACTTTTCAAGGTAAATTAATGTTGATTACACGTGTAAACACTGCTAAAACGTACACTTTTGTTACATAAAATAAAACTTTTTATTAAATATTTATCAGTGTATGCTAATTATTGCTCCTTCTGTGGAAAAAATATTATCTTAGTATTTATTTTAGTTTCTCTCTATAATATTAACCACTTTTGGAAAATCTAAATATGTTAGTAGTCAAAGTTCTATACCATCTTTTCAATTAACACTTAAATAATTTTTCAAATTTATATTAACTAATCAACTAAAGGTAAAATTAGAATAGTAACCATAATAGTATGTTTTTTAAATCATGTTTAAATCAAACCAAAACAATATTTTAGAAACAAAAAAAGGTAGTTAATGATATGAAAACAGTAACAACAAATACACAAGCAAAAGCGAAATCCTTCGCGCCTCCATTTTGAAGGAACACTGTGGAAGATCTAAATTAGGAGCTTTACATTGTTTTAGGTTAGGTGATGACTTACACAGTGATCCATATAAGGTGTCTTCCGCAAATCCGACATTCGACCTAGCAGCATTAGAACACCTATACTGTGCGTGCCCCTAAAGTCGAAGTTTTGAAACAAATTCTAATTCGAGTACCAACTGAGCTATAGCGTGGAAAACCCATCACTATTTTCTTATTTCTATATAACTCCAACAGCAGCATTTCCCACAGTCAATCTTCAAAGTTGCTTCTCTTCTCCTTTTTCACCAACCCCTCCCGCATCCTAAAAGAGGTCAAAAGACTAGCTTCGAAACAACTGCACCTTTAATATAACTTCCAACTCCCCAAAAGAAAGCTGATACCTTTCTGCTTTATAGCTGTGGAAATTCAAGCTCAAGAACTTGTGGCACTTGAGGGGGTAAAAAGAAACAAACAATGGTGGACAAGCAAGATCTGGGGTTGAGCCTGAGTTTGAGCTTTCCTGAAAAGCATGCCACTTCGAGTTCTACTTCTCTGCAGTTAAATTTGGTGCCTTCTGTGGCTGCTTCACCTTCACCTTTAAGTCATCTACTTCATCAAAGAACTTTTTGGACCAATAGCTATCCTTCTTCAGGTTGGCTTTTTCTTCTTTGTTTCATACCAATTCTTCATTGTCGTTTTTTTCTGGGTCAACTTTAGAGTCTCTTGTTTCATGAGAACAGACAATATTGCTACACATTAGCTTGTTAGTTACCATTTAGCACGATATTATGTTCGCCATTATAATCAAAATACCTTTTACATTTTTCAGCGAGTCAACCACACAATATTTGTTGACTTTAGATGTAATTGAAGGAAGTAAACGCTTCTTATATGGTGAAAATCTAAATAGATTGACCTATCATTATAGTCATCGAAAAACAACCTGTGTGATTCTAGCACATGAGTATGATTGCGTACATCCGACCCCAATAACCGTCATAGACGGGAGACTCTAACCCAGTTGTTGTTGTTGATTATAATCAAAATACAACTCGCAATCAAGTTCTAAATAATGTTGCTATACTTCTCTTCTCTTGAGTAGTTTTTCACAAGATAACACTATTTATAGAAATATATTATTTTTATAATCCCAAACGCGTTATAAAAATTAAAATTAAATATCATATTAAATATTTTACATCATTTCTGAATTTCGTGAATCTGATAAATATCGACTAATCCTGTGGTGGGAACTTTTGCAGATCGAAGCCCTGAAGCATGCAGGGGGGAGACAAGGTCTCTGTTAAAGGGAATCGATGTGAATCGGTTGCCAGAAGCTGCTGATGCAAAGGAAGACATGTTCGTTTCTTCACCCAATAGTACCCTCTCGAGTGTAAGTGGGAAAAGGAGTGAGAGAGAAGGGAATGGAGACGAACATGAGATCGAGAGGGCTTACTATCGTGGGATCAGTGATGAAGAAGATGGTGAAAGTTGCAGAAAGAAGCTCAGATTATCTAGAGACCAGTCTTCTATTCTTGAAGACAACTTCAAAGAGCATAGTACTCTCAATCCTGTGAGTATTTTGTGATGAACCTTTACAACAACAACATTAACTCAAGCTCATGTGTTAGAAACACATGTTACTTCTCGATGACTTATAATGATGCGTAACGCAGCCAATTTAATGAATCATTTTGCTTTATTCCATCATATTCATAAGTCAAGGAAAAGTGTGTCATTGACTCTATTGGAAATGAAAACATTTGTAATGAACCTTTGTGATTGTGAAATGCGTTTGGTTTTGTTTGGTGTATTTGGGATGAAAAGATTGAGTTGTTTATTTTTGTTGGTTATACAGAAGCAAAAGGTGGCTTTGGCTAAGAGATTGGGGCTAAGGCCTAGGCAGGTGGAGGTCTGGTTTCAAAACAGGAGGGCAAGGTGAGAATTCTATTTAGTAGATTTATTTTACTTTTAGTCAATTTAGCGGTAACTCTTTATTATCAAATAAGACTGAATTTTAACGAATAAAAGGCATACAAATAAAGAAAAATCCATTGTTTTGAGAGTAATTATCCTCTCCGGCATGTCATTTATCGGTATCTATGTATATCTCATTTATGAGAGAGTGGTAACAAATGTGTAGTAGTTACTTTTTTTTATCAGAATGAATTAATAAAATTACTGTCTGATAAAATCCTATCACTGCAGCAATACATTCGAACGCAACAAACACACCGCATAGACAAGAACGAATTCAATCACAATTCAAGAAACAAAATCACTACACTGCAAATGTAACGAAGAAGAAGAGAGAGCAGTTAGGGATAGAGAGAGAGAACAATGAAAATATCTTGAATAACTGCCTCAAAGTTAGTTACAATCATCCACACACAACTGAATATATACAAACTAGACGCGGCGGAATTGGGGGAAGAAGAAGAATATGAAAAACTTGAAATGACAAGAATGTCTTTCCATTACTTCTTCGCCTGGTCACTTAAGTAAGGGCAAAATAGTAATTTTGCCCCCAATTTAAACTTGGCGCGTCCGTATTAACCGTCATCTGGGCATCCTCACATCCGCCGCGCAACCCGTTTATGCTCCACCTTGATCTTCCTCATTTTGTTTCCCATCATCCTCCTTTCTCCGTCAATTCTGCTCCTCAAATCATTCTTCCTCCTTTGCTTGCTGATTCATCAACTTCTTCCGCTCTTCTTGTTTTTCAACTATGATTTTATCACCCCCCCTCAATCCTGACGGTGCAAACATGTTGCAAACTCCCAAAGCACTGATCAGGTATTGTAGTCTTTTAACATCCAGTCCCTTCGTAAACATATCAGCAATCTGACATTCTGTCCTAATTGGCATTGACTTCACCACTCCTTCTTGAAACTTCTGTCTAACAAGATGACAATCGATTTCAATGTGTTTAGTAGGTTCTTGAAACACCGGGTTCTCCACAATGTAAATTGCACTCTTATTATCACAAAACAATTCCACTGGTCCGTCTTGTTTAATTTTGAGATCCTGTAACAAATATAGAATCCATTGTACTTCACAAGTCACAGACGCAAGAGCTCTGTACTCTGACTCCGATGATGACCTTGAGACCGTCGTCTGTTTCTTTGCTTTCCATGAAATGAGTGATTCCCCTATAAAACACATAATCCTATTATAGATCTCCTAGTTTCTTCACACCCTGCCCAGTCCGCATCAACAAAAGCTTTCAATTTCATTTCTGTGTTCTTGGCAAACATAAGTCCTTGTCCTACTGTCCCTTTTATATATCTCAATAACCTGTGGGCGGTCTTCATATGTAGTTCTGTAGGGCAGTCCAAAAATTGACTCAATTGTTGCACAGTGAATGCTATATCCGGCCTTGTTATAGTTAAATATAGAAGCTTTCCAACCAGACTTCTATATCCAGTCACATCCTGTATCAAGGGGAAATCATTATGGGACAACTTAGCATTCTTTTGTATGGGAGTTGCAGCTGGCTTTAAGCCAAGGAAACATGTTTGATCCAACAACTCCACGGCATACTTATGTTGACAAACAATAAGGCCCCCTGGGACCTAGCTACTTCGAGGCCCGAGAAGTACTTGAGGTCCCCCAAGTCTTTGATTTGAAATGCTGAGTGTAAGTACTGTTTGATGGTTTGAATGGCTAGTAGACTGGTACTTGCTAAAATAATATCGTCCACGTACACCAGTAAAGCAATAAAATCAGTATCAGTAAACTTCAAGAATAGAGAATGATCATTTGTAGATTGCTGAAAACCTTGTTGGATGAGTGCTTTGGTCAACTTATCGTTCCATTGCCTACTAGCCTGTTTGAGGCCATAGAGAGACTTGTTTAATTTGCACACAGAGTTTACCTCAGGAACATGAACTCCAGGGGGTATTTCCATATAGATGTCCTCGGTCAAGTCTCCATGAAGGAAAGCGTTGTTAATGTCCAGTTGGTGTAGGTGCCAAACTTGACTTGCTGCTAATGCTAGAATAAGTCTGACAGTGGTCAGCTTTGCCACGGGTGAAAATGTATCAATGTAATCCACTCCTAGTTGTTGTGTATAGCCCTTTGCTACTAACCGTACCTTGTACCGTTCTATGCTACCATCAGCGTTATATTTCGTTTTGAACACCCACTTACACCCTATAGGAATCTTTCCTGTTGGCAGAGGTACTATAGACCATGTGTTGTTAGCTTCAAGAGCTGCCAATTCTTGCCTCATGGCCTGGCACCAATGTTCATCCTTAGATGCCTCATGGTAACTGGTGGGGTCAGCATTGATACTAATATTGAAGACAAATGCCTTGTAAGCAGGAGCCAAGGAATCAAAAGATAGGCTGGCTTCGATGGGATAGAGAGTGGTGGTAGGAAGAGACATTGGTGTGACACTCAGTTGATTGCAGTAGTATTCTTTGAGGTATGGAGGAGGTTGTCTGTTTCTTGGTTGTCTGATATTATTTGGATCAATGTTAGGCTGTGTCTGAGTAATGGTGTTGGGACTAGCAGGGTGATGGTTGTTGCTGAAATCAGAATCAATAGATTGATGATGAGAGGGTGAAGCTATTGTTTGATGATGAGGATTGGAGAAGGGAGACTGTGAAGGTGACAGTGAATGGTGAGAAGAGAAAGATTCATCATGACGATGGGGAGACATTAAGGGAATGTGTGCAGAAGGAGTCAATATCTGATGGTTATAAAAGGCCATTGTTTCTGAGGGCATGTATTCTGTTTTGAAAGGGAAAGATGATTCATGAAATGTTACATTTCTGGAAAGAAATATGTCTTTGGTTTCTAGGTCTTGTAATATGTATCCCTTGGTGGTATTTGGTATGCCTAACAGAATAGCCTTTCTGGCCCTTGGGTCAAATTTGGATTTTTCTGGGTTTGTGTTGTATGCACATGCAAGACATCCAAATACCCTAAGATGACCATATGTAGGGACTTTGTTATGCAGCAGTTGATAAGGAGTTCTTTGGGACAGAATTGGGGTTGGAATCAAATTGACAAGGTAGGTAGCGTACTGAAGGCAAAAGCCGCAGTACTTCAAGGGAAGGTTGGCTTGGAATCTGAGTGATCTGGCAACATTAAGAAGGTGTTGTTTTCTTTCAACAAGGCTATTTTGTTGAGGAGTGTATGGACAGCTTTTTTGATGTACATTGCCTTGTTGTGTATAAAATGTGGTCAAGGAGAGTTCAATTGCATTATCAGATCGAATGGCTTTAATTCTCTTTTCAAATTGCGTTTGGATATAATAACAGAAATTTTGGATGCAACTGACAACTTCTGATTTTGCTTTCAACAAATATGTCCAAGTAAATCTACTATGGTCATCTACTATTGTAAGAAAATATGTTTGTCCATACATTGTGGGTACCCTATATGGCCCCCATATATCTATATGAATGAGATCAAAACAAGATGTACTTCTTGAAACAGAAACTGGAAATGGCAGTTTTTTGAACTTTGCCATTGGACACATTAAGCATTGCTCCTTTACATAAGTAGCTACTACATTAGGATCTATTTTATTCACTTCTTTGAGTCTTGGCATGGAAGCATGCCCAAGTCTTATATGCCAAAGCATTTAATCCGCTTGGCACTGGTTTATGGATACAGGACAGGAAGAAGATAGCTGGTGGGATGGCTTGCTGGAAATGTAATATAGACCGTTGTGAATTTCAGCTGAACTAATCATCCTCTTAGAGAATTGGTCCTGAAGCACACAACTATAAGCATGAAAATAAGCACAAACGTTCAAGACTGAAACAAGTTTACTAAAGGACAACAAGTTAAAGGAAAAGGCTGGAACAAGTAAGACATTTGACACGGTTAAAAGAGGGCTAACAGAGACTGTGCCAATGTGAGTGGCTGGAGCAGTGAGATTGTTTGGCATTCGAACTGATATGCCATTAACTGGAACATAAGAATCAAAGAAAGCTAAAGAACAACAAATATGATCAGAGGCTCCTGAATCAAGTATCCATTTGCAATCAATATTAGACAAGTTCTGAACATTACCTTTACCATGGTGCATCATAGTTTGAGCATTCATGACAGCAAGTTGAGAGGCTATGGCTTCAGCATTGTTCCCTCCTGACTCTCTCTCTCCAAGCAACATCATCAATTTGCTGTATTGATCAGCAGTCAGCATGGGTGAGGACTGATAGGAAGTCCCACTGTTTCCACTACTACCTTCAGAATTCAGATGCACAACGTTCTCAAACTTGTCTGCCATATTAATCTGTGGCTTAGTTTTGAAACCAGGTGGATATCCATACTTCTTATAACATCTATCCACCGTGTAACCACCCATCCCACAAAACGTACACACAGGTCTTTGAGAAAAGTTGTGGTATCCTCTGCCCGTTCCTCTTCGGATACCCCCAGTCTGTGGTCTAGCATTAAAACTACCAACAACAAAACTGGATGGTGCATCATTATCATTCATCACACCACAAGGAGTCTGGTGACCATCAACACCACAATTATCAACCATAAGAGATGTCACATTATTATTGAACTGCCCCTGCGCACTATTATTCATGATTTTTCTTTCAAATTGCAGTGCCATAAAGAATGCAGTAGAAATAGTTGGCAATGGACTCGGCAAAAATTTGAGACCTAACTGGATCAAATTCTGCACTCAATCCCTTAATGAATTTAATAACGTAATCGCTCTCCACGAATTCCTGCATTTTGCTAGCTACATCACAAATACATCTAGCACAAGTACACTTCGGTATAGGTCTAACTACTAACATTTCCTCCCAAACTGACTTAAGTTTTGTAAAATATTCGCCAATGCTCATACCTTCTTGCTTGATTCCGTAAAACTCCTCCATCAGATCGGATAATCTGAATGGATCTCCTCCGGCAAACCTAAGGCTTAAGTCCTCCCAAACTTCTCTAGCCGTCTCAAACCACATGATGCTTTGAGATATAGAAGGCGTAACGCAATTTTGGATCCAAGATCTCACCATCGTATCACATTGGATCCAGGCCAGTTGTCTTTCATCTCCATCACGAGGTTTACGGCTAGTACCGTCAATGAAACACACCTTGTTCTTAATTGTCAAGGCCATACGCAATGTCCTGCTCCAAGCATGAAAGTTATGTCCACTGAGAGGTGGCTGGACAAGCACTGCAGCGGGACTCTCATTTGGATGAAGATAAAGAGGATCCGATGCCAAATTTTCTATGTTTCCATTCCTGGAAGTGGACGCCATTGAATTACAAGATTTGGATGTAAACTCAATCTGTAATTGGAGATGTCAATCGCTATCGAAGCGGATCACTACACACATGAAGGCTCTGATACCATGATAAAATCCTATCACTGCATCAATACATTCGAACGCAACAAACACACCACATAGACAATAACGAATTCAATCACAATTCAAGAAACAAAATCACTACACTGCAAATGTAACGAAGAAGAAGAGAGAGCAGTTAGGGATAGAGAGAGAGAGAGAACAATGAAAATATCTTGAATAACTGCCTCAAAGTTAGTTACAATCATCCACGCACAACTGAATATATACAAACTAGACGCAGCGGAATTGGGGGGAAGAAGAAGAATATGAAAAACTTGAAATGACAAGAATGTACTTCCATTACTTCTTCGCCTGGTCACTTAAGTAAGGGAAAAATAGTAATTTTGCCCCCAATTTAAACTTGGCGGGTCCGTATTAACCGTCATCTGGGTATCCTCACATCCGCTGCGCAACCCGTTTATACTCCACCTTGATCTTCCTCATTTTGTTTCCCATCATCCTCCTTTCTCCGTCAATTCTGCTCCTCAAATCATTCTTCCTCCTTTGCTTGCTGATTCATCAACTTCTTCCGCTCTTCTTGTTTTTCAACTATGATTTTATCACTGTCAGTTAGATATAGAAGAGCACATGTTAGAGAAATGTTACATCAACAGTCGGTATTCATCCTGTATCTTGGAGCAAAATGTCATACCCTAGTTCCGAAGGCCTTCATGGCCCAGCATGAAGAAGCATTTTGGAGAATACAAATCAGGAGCTCAGCGGCCTCTTAGATTCGGTGAGGAACTACGCAGTGACTCACACAAGGTGTCCTTCCGCAAATTAGGCCTTCGGCCTAACAGAACAACCATACTGTGCGTGTCCCTAGAATCGAACTCTTGGCCTCTTGAAACAAATTTGAATTCGAGTATCAACTATCTATGGCCTGGAGCATTCTTCCTATATCCTTTTACATAACGCGTAACTGTACAATGTTTGAAGCATATAAAATATGCGCCCTTAGTAATTATCTTGCACCATCATTTAATGTAGCATGTCATGAATGAGTTTGAGGAAGATCGAGGGAGAACATGAGCCTCAAGTGTAAGAAAAATTATTGGATGAATTTTGTTGCAAGTATATATAGAATAAGCATTCTCTAATTTAGAATTGGTTCTTCATAATCAAAACAAAAAAACGAGAACTTCCCTCAACTTGGACTGCTCAAAGTGTTTATATTGTCTGTAAAATGACATGTACCTAGCGAAGTAGTATCAGCTTTGGCAGTCTTTCTCTATATGCAAGGGGGATGTATTTGAGCGACTTTCATCATTTTCTTTTACTTCTATCTTTAGCTAATGATTAATGGAACAAAATCTATGGTATTTCAGGACAAAATCAAAGCAAACAGAAGTAGATTGCGAGTACATGAAAAAGTTCTGCGACAAATTAACCGACGAGAACAGGAGATTGCAAAGAGAGGTACAAGAACTAAGGGCCCTCAAGTTGTCACCACTATTTTACATGCCAATGACACCTCCCACAACCCTCACCATGTGCCCTTCATGTCAAAGAGTTACGGTCCCACCTCCATCCTCGTCATCTGCCTCGTCAGCGCCACCTGTTCATGTCCACCCTCGTGTGGTCCCACCCAACCAATGGGCCACCGGCTCTCACGCTTTGTACTCTCCATCATGATTTTGAGACTTTGAATCTTGGTTATGATACTTATTTTGTAGGTTTCTATTAGGTTATGATCTATAGGTTGGTAGTTGAAATTTGAATGTCCCGTCTTAGGATGGTCATTTCTTTGTTGTTTAAATGACCTTGTACGGTGATGGAGTTTTCAGATTAGTGCTTTGGCTCTTCACCATTTAAAAGCATATTGTGGAGAAGAACGCAAATGTAAAGCGCAGTTTGTTGCATTCAGTAGTTATGTTCGATTCATGGGATATAGTCTAATAGTGTGTGTTTGGAATAAGCAGGCTTCATCGTTACACGTATCAGTTGATCGATACAACTCGACGCAATTTTTATTATGGCTCATCCAAGAACAATTTCTGTGTGTTCTTAATGCATGAGTTTTGTTGTGTATATCCGACCCTCCATATCCAGCCACAAGCGGAAGCTTCTAAAAGAATGAGGTAATGTTGTTGTGTATTAGATGAGACAAACTATTAAGCATTAATTTGATAGTTGTCTTCAACAAGATAATAAAGCTTTCAGAACATAACAAAGTTGCAGAGGCATCAGCACTAGGCACGGTCATTATTCTTCCAAAATGTGGAGGTTTCTAAATTATATCTGTCTGATATATACAACAATTTAATTTCTAAAGCTGTGTGCCCAAAGAACAGAATCTAACTTCTAACTGTTTGATTTGCAAGCATCTATTTTTGTCATGGTTTTGTGGTTATAGTGTTGCAATTATGTATTCATGTTGTTCTTCAAACACGGGAAAATATGTCTAAATTAACACGACGTATAGCATATCTGTCTTGATAAAACATGTAACGCTAATGCTTCCCAAAACTGAGGATCACTTTGAGCTTTAGCACACCTTAATAATCAGGATGAATTTGCCACTTTGGCTATGTAGGCAAGTATAAAACACCCTAACTATAGAGGACGGCCAAAATTTTTTAGCAGGAGAGGCATCGTTGATTTTGGCATATCATTCCCCTCAGATGGCTTCCATCCAATTCTACAAACGAAAATGGAAGTCCTAGGGTCCCGAGACATAGTTCGTATTTGGGTCGAAAAATTGTTCCCATAATGGCATAGTTTCGAACCGGGACATGCGCAGTGTGGTGCTTTACTGTTGTCTAGGCCAGTAATGACTATGCCATTATGTCCGGTTCAATTGGGTTAGAGGGTTGCTGGACCAGTTTGCAGTATGTATTTTGTGTGGGTTGTTCGCAATGAGTTACCAACCTAAGAAGCCGCTGAACTCCTAATTTGCATTTTCTACGAAGTTCCTTGGGACTGAGGCCGATGTAGCCTACGGAGCCAGTAGTCTTGGCCTTTTGCTTCCAGAAAATAGAAGCCGTAAGAGTGGAATTTACTAGAATCTTGAAGAAGAAACATTCAATAAGCAAGCAGATGTTCTGAAGGAAGATTTTTATTGAAGGACAAGTCATTAGAAGAAAAGAAAAATTAAAAGTAAAAGAAAGACTCGTCTTTGGTCTAAAAGCAAATTTTATATCCTCAATATCAATCCGTTGAAAAAAAAAATTACTAGCAATGAACCCTATGGAATAAAGCAGAAAAGCATCCACCAGAATATTATGACAAGGATCCGCTAATGCCTCAAAGGCCCGAGTAAACTCATTGCGGATTGCTACTTCTTCCAATGTAGCAAAATCTGTTCGTAATATTAAAGATTTCACCAACTTCCTCTGGTTGGGTATCCTCAATCTTTCGGCCACCAGTTATGCTGTCGTATCAAGTAAATTTTTGATTTCAAGATAATTTGATGCTTAATAATTTGTGATTCTCTGTATACACCTGTAAGTTCATTTCTAACTGAAACCATTAGGCTTTGAACATTGACTTTTCTCGAGAAACACACACGTTCTCTTGTATGGCTAAAACGAACCAAAACATAACACATAAATCCTCTATCACCATTTCTGAAAAGATCAGGTAGATAAATTTGGAAAAAGTACACAAAAGTACTTTAGAACGTGTTCTAAATTTATATTAAAATATGTACGAAGTTTAATTAGAGAAAGAAGTGAAGCATGAAATGGATCAGTTTTGATAATATCCTGAATTCAAGGTTCAGTCAGTTGCCCTGCCTTGAATTCAAGGTTCGGCCTGTCGAATTCTAAAGAGATCCAGGTTTGGCGATTTTTTGTGAACATTCAACTATGAATTCCTGGCAAGTGTGAAGGAGGATTGGCCGCATTCAAAAGCAAGTAGAAGGTCGTCTGCCTACTCAACTAAGCAATAGGATCGGGCGCATAAGAATCGGTTTTCTTTCATGAAACGAAGCCAGGTAGAATCTAAAACTAACTGAACATTGCAGCGAATAATCGGTGAAATTGGCCGAATGTTCGGCAACATAGTTTGGCGGCTCTATAACATGCTTCCTTTTCATGAAATAATGCACTTTTGCATCTTGTGACATCTCATTTCAATCTTAAAAGGTCGTAAACTAACTTGGGAGTTTGAATTCTATAGAGAAGAGTTAAATTAACTTATTTCTTATGAATTAAAGTCAATAAATACAAGAATTAAAATGTTTCGAAAGACACTTTTCATATGTTTTGAAAGAGATAATTGAAAGATACATTTGTGAAAACCTTCAGAATTTCTCTTTTTCTTTCACTTCTTCATCTAGCATTAAACACTTTAAATAAATAAGTTCAATGTTCTTCTTGTAGAGCAAATGAAAGGAAGAAGCCATTATATCTTGGAAGGCGTTTGCTGTGTAGTCTACCTTACTCAATAGTGGAGACAATTTCACTTTGAGGACAACTACTTCGTTACATCTCAGCTATTTCTCCTTATTCTTTGTTACATCTTTTATGCTTGGTGCTCATACTTTTATGATTCTCTTCTACAGCCTAGTGTATTTACAAATAAAACTTTACCTTTTATAAACTTTCTCCTATGATGTACTATACCATTTCCTTGTACTTCTACTTTTGTGAATGACTTCTTCATTGATTTATCATCTTCTTCATTTCCTCTGAGCCTAAAGTTTCCAACAATCTTAACTCAAACTATTTTTGGAAGATGATACTTTGAAATAGTCAAATCCTATGAAGGAACGTATATCATCATTTTTTGGTATTCTTTATTCTTCATTTCTGCAAATTGTGGAGGTTGAATATTCAAAGAAGGAATCATAAAGAAACCATAGAAAGTACCAAGAAATTAGAGTGTTCTATGAAGACATGGTGAGTTTGAGCAAAATATCTGCTCAAAAGAAGATGTTCATAAAAAGGTTGCACATGAAGCTTGAAATTTCGAGGACTACATGCACATAAATGGACTTTGGGCTATTGGTTGTGGAACGTGCATCACGGAAATGGCCAGTTCTTATCAACATTGGACTAAGACTCAAAAGAGGATGAGCATGGTATGATTCCGACCATGGCCAACGGAAGCCCAAAAAAAGAGATGAACATGCAACAGATGTAGCATCGACACAATCCATGTCAACGAATGAAGAGAAAGACAATAATATCAATCTAGTGAAAGACAAGAAAATCACTACGGTCGTCATCTTCTTTAAGATAACCTTGTTGGTAGTTTAACAGAATGGATGGTAGACGTTATTTCTACAAAGTATATTGCAGCTAGTAGATATTTATTTCGTGAAATTCGAGAGATAAAAAGTGATGAACAAATTTTCTTTGAAAATGCACAAGAAATCCAAGAAGTTAGATAGTTGAAAGTGCTCTTAAAGCTTATTTTGTTTATAAGTCTAGAGTTGGCGATGCTTTTTGTGTTCCTATTATATGTAGAAGTTTGGTTTTTGAGTTGCTACCAAACAAGGCTAATATTGTTTGTTTTGTGCTATGAATGTGATTCGTTTAGATCTTGATAGGCATTCATATAGTCTTTGAATGTGATTGATTCATACTAGATAAGCCAAGATCATGGGAATGCTAATACTATTAAGAGAACAAAGAAGATGACTAAATTTAAATTGTACAGTTGGAACTATTCATTTAATAAAATTAATGTTGAATTTATTATGAATAGCATTGTTATGTGGTTAATGTTGACATGAGATTAAGAAGAAATGTGGGTGTTTCGTACTTTATGCTTGTATAAAAGTAAGTTATTTTTAACATGTGAAGTTAAACATATAAATATCTTGTGTGTGTCGTATAAATTCTAAAGAAGTTGAAAAATGGTTGTTAGTTTATTGCTCTAGTTGGTTAAATGTTTTGTGTTTGACCTTATGTGGATGATAGGCTTCTTGATGTATATGAAATTAGTTTCATCTTACTTGTTGGTAAAACTAACTCCGTGATATAGTTGTTTATGATGAATGTTGACTGTATTCGTTGAAGGAGTTGGTTCATGGAAACACTTTGCATATTTGAGTTTGATGGTTTGTTGATAAATACTCAATGTTTCCGTACTCGTTTATAGTTAGTGTTTGTGGTTAATGACATGTTTTGTCAAGTGATTCATTGACAAGAATCACCAAAAGACAATGACTTGAGAAGGTGCTAGCACTTGATGAATGTCATAACGATGTGAATTACTCGAGTTTCTTTGGGATAAATCATAGACAATGTGAGGTGTATGAGAGTGCCAGTAAAATTGTTTTCCGGTAAATCATAGACAGTGTGAGGTCTATGAGAGTAGCCAGTAAGAAGTATGTGTAAGTTAGTTAGCTTTGAGTTATCTATAACAGCAACCCAACCCACTATTAGCAGAGATCCTAAAAATGGGGTTCAATATGGAACAAGTTGTAGAAGAGTTTTAGTCAGCACTATCAAGCTTATCTCTTCGTATGTTGCTAAGATAAGATGGTGCTTGCCGCAAGTTAATGAGGGTGAGATTTTAAGAATCTCTTGATGAAGTTCATAGCCATGTTTATGGTCGTTTGATCAGTGTACACATGATGAATTTCACCTGTATAAGTGCTGATGTGGTGCTGATTCTATGATAGTTTGGAATTACTTAGTAGAAAGCTTAAACCTGAGACTGGTGCATGACCGAATTCGCACCACACCGCGAACTCGTGTGAAATAGACAATAATATGTCTTTTGGTTGTCCATATAAACAGTAGTGACATAAGATTCAAGACATTTACGTCATCTTATTTCCTTTCATATACTTCTAATTATACTAAGTGATTCTTCAAGATGCGAGTCATCATGTACTATGTGTCATATCTTCGTTTAATACCAGAGAGGTTAGTTTATAACTGTTGTTGGATGTTACATATAAATGTTAGATCATGTGAGGAATTTTTATAGTATTACATAAAGGTAGTTTAGAATGTGCTCCAAATTCATATAAAAACATATACAAAGTTTGACTGGAGAAAGAAGTGACACATAGAATGGATCAGTTTTGACCATACCCTTAATTCAAGGTTCGGCCTGTCTAATTCTGAAGAAGATCGAAAGTTTGGCGATTTGTACCGAGTGTTCAGCAATGAATTTAGAGTTCGGCGACAGAGTTCTGGTAGAATCGAGGCTGCTCGAACGCTTTGCCAAATGTTCGATGAAATTGACCTAACGTCCGCAAACAGAGTTCGACGACTGCATAACATACTGGCTTTTCTTGAAAAGATTCAACTTCTGCATCTTGTGATATCTGTTTTCAATTTTGAACGGTCGTAAACTAACTTTGGAAGTTGAATTCTGTAGAGAAGAGTTAAATTAACTTGTTCCTTATGAATCATGGTATATAAATACAAGAATCAAAGATTTTGAAAGAGAGATTTCATTTGTTTTAAAAGAGATTTTTTATATGTTGTTTAATCGACATCGAAAGATACCTTTGTTAAAACCTGCATATTTTCTTCCTTTTTTTTACTTCTTCTGGTATTAGACACTTCAAATAGACAAGTTTAATCTCTTGCAAAGCAAACAAAAGGAAGAAATTATTATATCCTGGGAGACGTTTGCTGCATAGTGTATCCTGCTTAATGGTGAAGGCAATTTCGTTTTAAAGTCAGTAACTTCGTTATGTCTCGGCTATTTCTCTTTCTATATTACATCTTTTATATTGGTTCTTATACCTTTATAATTCGCTTCTACAATTTAGAGTATTTACAAAGAAAACTTCATCTATTATAGAATTACTCCTATGATATACTCTACAATTGTCTTGGACTTCTACTTATGTCAATGATTTTTGTGTTGGTTTATCAGCTTCTCCTATCCTCCAAGTCTAAAATTTCCAACAGTTAAAACCTTAATCCTCTATCGCACTAAACCCGAATCCCGAAATCGAGCCAAAATCCTTCAATTAAACTTGGAATCCACGACCAAACCACCGTCTATGACAGTTCTGCCTAAAAATCATAGAATAAATACCCTATTATTTTTGAAATACCTTAAGGACAAGTTCAAACGAATTCTGGCATTGAATACACAGACTATCCAGGCCTCAGATTGACATCACTGCAACTCAATTGCCTCCAAAGTTGTACTTTCCCATGAAACCATCTGACAAATATTCAAGTTTTTTGGGTCAAAATGCTAATATATTAACCACATAGATCAAAGTATCAAGGGGATACAAACCATATAAAAGCCCAACTTGCAGGTCAATATGCTGACCTACATATACTGTTCAGTAATGCAAGCAATTTTTTAACCAATAGGAGCAGCGATTATGTCTAAAATGTGTAGGTAAAGCTTATGCATTACTCTATACACGTGAATGCAAATTCAAGTTGATCACACTTTTGTTAGAACATGTTGAGTTTTGATGATTTGCACAACTTTGGCACATTGAACAACCCATTAGGCGCTTCATGTTTGTTGTTTGAAGTCTGTACACTTCGAACGCCTACATTGGACGCTTAATGTACCTTGGTGGAGTCCAGTACACTTCGAACGCCTAGATTAGGCGCTTTATGTGAAGTGTCTGGATCTGCGAACACTTCGAATGCCTAGATTAGGCGCTTCATGTGAGTGTTTGAAAAAACTGGACACATTGAACGCCTAGATTAGGCGCTTCATGTGACCTGTTGAAAAGTGCGAACACTTTGAACGCCTCTTTAGGCGCTTTATGCAGTCCACTATACCAAAAAGTACTTTTCCCCTGGCTGGGCACGTACTCCTAAGTACTTTCTCTGAGTAAAAGTCAGAGTTAGTTCGAACAAGCATGAAGTGCCACATTAAGCGCTTCATGTGACTTCGAACGACTTAAGAAGCCCACATTAGGCGCTTGATGTGACTTCGAACGACTGTTCATTTTCACATCAAGCGCTCAATGTCACATCGAACGCCTGTGCTTTTTCACTTTAGGCGCTTCATGTGACCAACGTTACAAAGGTCTTGAACTTCACTTTTTAACATCAGTTGACTCTTTGTACCCTCTCTTTTTAGTGTCTTTCTTGCAGGCTCCTCTCTGTTAAAGTTTTTCAGGTTTCCCTTCTTGGCATTCACTTTGAAATCTCTCCAAGAATGTTGCTACATGCCAAAGGGAGATCTCCAATGATGAGGACTCACCAACACATGATGCCAAAACCCATTAATGTCAGTGCAGAAGCTTTCAAACGGGAAGATTTTTGAAGAATGATAAAAGAAGGGTTTTCTTCATTCTCTTCTCCAACTTTCTACATTGCAAGCTCTCAAGTTCTCTCAAGCTCAAGCTCTCAAAATATTTGTAATCTTTGTACATTTTTACTTTATTGTTGAGAGTGATTATTGTAAGAAGAAGAGTCTTCTTCTTGGTGAGATTATTCTGTGAGAGACTGGGTAGATTGTTGGTCAAGGAGCAAGGGTGCTCTTTGTTTAAGTTTTCTAGACTTTGAATGGTTAGTTGATAGTGTGTGGTGCACTATTCTCCCTACAAGATTTCTTTGAGGGCAAAGAAGATCTTTGGAGGCTAGACTTCAAAGGGTTAGAATTCTTGGTTGTGGTCTAGGCAAGGTGCCTAGTTTTTGTATTTTCTTGATTTTGTTTTGATTGTTGTTTCCCCCAAAAGAAATAACAATCTCCATTTCAAAATCCTTCTTGTGAAACATCAAGAAGGTAGAGGAGTAGAGTCTCTTGACTTGAACCTCTATACATACTTGTGTTCTTTTCTGTCCTTCAAGTTTTATTCTTTCTAAAGAACACATCCAAGTATTGATTGCACTCAAAAACAAAAAATAGCCACAAAATATCCATACTTGGTGAACACACTATTCAACCCCCCCTTCTAGTGTGTTCTAAGGGACCTAACAATTGGTATCAGAGCCTCATCTTGCTTATTTGAGTTCAAATACAAGATTTGATCATTTCTAGTATGGATCCCTTTGTTTTTGATGATTTGGGTTCTCCTAGTGCTGAGACCTCCAGAAGAAGGAGGCAGGAAACCCTATTCCCTTCTATCTCAAATGTTCATGTTAAAGTTCCCATGTTTGACCCTTTAAACTACCCACTGTGGAAGTCAAACATGGAAACCTACTTGCGTTCTTGTTCTCACAGAATATGGGTTGAGGTCTCAAGAGGATCTATGATTCCCATCGATATTGATGATCCTACTCCTGAGGAGGAGTTTCAGTTGGCCATAAATAGCAAAGCTCTTGCTATTTTAAATAGCTCTCTTTCCACAAATGAGAGAGCTCAGATTCAAGGTGTCCAATCCGCACATGAGGCTTGGACAAAGCTTGAGATGATCCACGAAGGAACATCTCAAGTAAGAAAGGCCAAAAGGAGACAGTTGATAAAACAATTTTACAACTTCACTGTCCCCAAAGGTGAAAAGATTGAAGAGTCCATCCAAAGATTCACCAAGCTTGTCAACCTTCTCAAAGCGGTTGGCAAGAAGATAGAACAAGAGGATCTAAACCATTGCTTCCTAAACAGTTTAGGAAGAGAATGGAACGCGAAAGTGACGGCCATTGAGGAATCCAAGGATCTTGAAACAATCACCTTGGACGAGTTATACGGGAATCTCATCACTTATGAGATTCATTTGGATGCACAAGAGAAGAATGATCCTATTCGCCAATCTTCAAAGGCGTTAGTAGTTGAGTCGGAGGACTCGGATGATGAAGTCGGACTTCTTGTCAAAAGATTTCGACGCATTGCAAGAAAGAATGGTGACGAAGCCAAGAGATTCGTCAAGGAAAGGTACTCCAAGGACAAGGTGAAGGACCAAGAGAATAAATGTTACAAATGTGGAAAGCTTGGTCACTTCATGAAGGATTGTCGGGTGAAGGAGCCGCAACTCAAAGACAAGAAGGCTATCTACCAAAGGAAGAAGGCCTTGCAAGCGGAAGTAGCCCATTGGGAGAGTTTCCTTTCCGGATCCGAGAGCGACAATGGCGATCGAGATGATCTTGCACTCACGGGGGTGGTGGAAGATGATCTTGACAAGGAATTCTTCGCACTAATGGCCATTGACGATGACAAGGAGGTATGCAACATTTCATCTCATTATAAAGTTATTGATGAGCGAGATGATTTAATACAAGAAAATGATCTCCTTGATTTAAAGTATCAACGTGTCAAGAAAGAGTTTAGAGCATGCATAAATGAGTATAATGACACGTTAGAAAATCACATTGCATTGCAACTTGAGCATGACATATTTTTAACAATGCATGTGATTGCACTTGAAGAGAAACATGATTTGATGAAATCATGTGCTCAAGCCCTTGAGGATAAGAAAAATGAATCAAGGGTAAGTGCTAAAAAGGTAGAGATCAAAGATGCATCTAGGCCAAGCATGAAAGTCAAACCTAGTGTCATGTATGCATCTAAGAAGGGAAATAAAAAGGAACAAGCACAAGTGATCAAGGAGTCTAAAACCTCCTTGAAGAAGCAAAGGCACATGCCTAAACAAAAGGCTAATGCACCAAAGGTATCACAACCTTTGGTTCATGTTGTGAAACAAAAACCTTCTTCAATTCCGAAGAAGGTGGTTCCTAAGAAGGAAACACGACATGTGCCAATGCATAAACATTCGCACAAGCATGCACCAACACACAAGCATACTCCTACATGTTTTTATTGCAATAGGAAAGGTCATGTAGAAAGAGTATGTAGAGCTAAAAATAATAAGAATCTTGTGTGGGTGCCGAAAGGCGAGATGAATGTAACTAACCTTCAAGGACCCAAAACAAAAAGGGTACCAACTTCATATGGTTCTTTTGTAGGCCCTAGCACTCAATGGAGAAAGCGAAGACAAGAAGGTCAAATGGGTCGTGGACAGTGGGTGTTCCAACCATATGACGGGAGACAAACGTCTCTTCCATAGACTCACTATGCAAGATGGAGGAGTTGTCCACTTTGGGGGTAGCAAAGGCCAAATCAAAGGACATGGTATTGTGGGTAACGATTCCTTCTCTCTTAGTGATGTTTTATACGTTGTAGGTCTTAAGTTTAACTTGATAAGTGTCAGTCAACTTTGTGATGCTAACTATGAGGTAACGTTTTTGAAAACAAAGTGTGTTGTGAAAAAGGAAGAAAGGATTTTATTTGAAGCTTTGCGTTTCAAAAATATTTACAAAGTTAGCATCAACGATTTGGTTTCTCAAAATGTATCGTGTCTAGTTGCTAAGAATGATTTGACGCAACTATGGCATAGACGTCTCGGACATGTATGTTTCAAAACATTTAAATTTATTTGCGAAAACGATAAAGTCCGAGGCCTTCCAAAAATGAGTTTCGAAAACAATGACTTATGTGACACTTGTTAAAAGGCGAAACTTGTGAAAACAAGTTTCAAACCCAAGACAAATATTTCCACCTCCAAGCCCCTACAATTGCTTCATATGGATTTGTATGGGGATGTTGGAACAAGAAGCTTGGGTGGTAAACATTACACCTTCGTGGTAGTAGATGACTATACTCGTTATACGTGGGTGATGTTTCTTGCTAAGAAAAGTGATGCATGTAGTGAGTTTATAAGTCTAAGTAAACGATTGGAAAATCATGTGGGTGACACCATCAAAACCATCCGTAGTGATCGCGGTGGTGAGTTCGATGGTGATTTCGAAAGGTTTTGTGTATCCAAAGGATACTCTCATGACCTTTCGGCACCTAGAACTCCTTAACAAAATGGTGTGGCCGAACGAAAGAATAGAACTCTACAAGAAATGTGTAGAGCAATGTTGAATGAGTTCGGTTTGCCTAAGTATTTTTGGGCCGAAGCGGTTAATTCCGCTTGCCATGTGATCAATCATGTCTATTTGAGACCATACCTAAATATGACACCCTATGAGCTTCGGAATGGAAAAGTTCCCAACATTGGGTATTTCAATGTCTTTGGTTGCAAGTGTTTTATACTTAATACCAAAGATACTTTGGACAAACTTGACCTCAAAGCGGATGAAGGTATCTTTTTAGGTTATGCCTCAAATAGTAAAGCATTTCGTGTTTTCAACAAAAGGAGTCAAAAGGTGGAAGAATCAATCCATGTTAAGTTTAATGAGTCACTTAGTGATTAACCTAAACTTAATGAGGATTGTGAAGAGGATGAAGATGTGACTCCTCAAGAAGAAATTCTTGAGGATGTTCCTATGGTTGTTCCTCAACGAGAGATCGTTGATGATCCTCCAAATGGAAACATCTTCGTTGATTTGAGAGTTGAACCTCTTGAAGGCACTCCTCCACCTTGTGTAAATGAACTTAATGAGTCAAGTAAAAATGTCTCTTCTACTCATGTTGATTCACAAAATGAAGAAAATGTATCACACATTCCGGAACATGAGGTTCATGATAATGATGAAGGTTCATCTCTTCCGGAACATGATCAAGAGGAAGTTGGAGGTGATGTATCCAATCTTCCTAGATCATTTAAGCACAAAAGTTCTCACCCTCAAGAGTTAGTCATAGGTGATTTAAATAGAGGTATCACCACACGAAGGCAATATAGAGAGAATGCATTTGTCTCTCTTATAGAGCCTAAAAATATTAAAGACGCACTTCTTGATGAAAATTGGATCTTGGCTATGCAAGAAGAATTAAACCAATTTGAAAGAAGTGATGTTTGGGAGTTAGTTCCCAAACCACACGATCATCCTATTATTGGTACGAAATGGGTTTTTCGTAACAAGATGGATGATCAAGGTAATGTCACTAGAAACAAGGCTAGGTTAGTTGCTCAAGGATACCGTCAAGAGGAAGGTATTGATTTTGATGAGACATTTGCACCCGTAGCACGGCTTGAAGCTATTAGAATGTTATTAGCATATGCTTGTTATAGGGATTTTACACTTTATCAAATGGATGTTAAATCCGCTTTCTTGAATGGTGTTATTCAAGAGGAAGTGTATGTTGCACAACCTCCCGGGTTTGAATGTCATGATTCACCACATCATGTTTTCAAACTTAAAAAGGCTCTTTACGGCCTCAAACAAGCTCCAAGAGCTTGGTACGAGAGGTTAAGTACTTTTCTTCTTAATAATGGTTTTCAAGAGGTAAAGTTGACACTACTTTGTTCATAAAAGAACAAGGTAGGAATCATTTAATTGTCCAAGTATATGTTGATGATATTATTTTTGGTGCTACTAACAATTGTCTTTGTGAGCAATTTGCTAGTCTTATGCAAGGTGAGTTCGAGATGAGCATGATGGGCGAGCTAAATTATTTCCTTGGATTACAAATCAAGCAAACTAAAGATGGTGTGTACATTTCCCAAGCCAAATACACAAGAGACTTGCTCAAAAAGTACAACTTTGGTGAAGGAAGAGAGGTGAACACTCCTATGAGCACAAGTGCAAAGCTTGACAAGGATGAAAAGGGAAAGCATGTCGAGGTAACCTTGTATCGTGGCATTATAGGTAGTCTACTTTATTTAACGGCTAGTAGACCCGATATTTTACATGCAGTATGCTTATGTGCTAGATTTCAAAGTGATCTTAGGGAGATGCATTTTATTGCGGTAAAACGCATCCTTAGATACCTTAGAAGTACTTTGAAATTTGGTCTATTTTATCCTAAGAATGCATGTTTTGATTTAAGAGGCTATTGTGATTCCGATTATGCGGGGAGTCTAGTTGATAGAAAAAGCACCTCCGGAACTTGTCAGTTTCTTGGAGATTGTCTCGTTTCTTGGTTTTCCAAGAAACAAAACAGTGTGTCTCTCTCTACGGCGGAATCCGAATATGTGTCGGCCGCCTCGTGTTGTGCACAATTGTTATGGATGACTAACACATTAAATGATTATAAGATTCACTTCTCAAAGGTGCCAATTTTGTGTGATAACACGTCCGCCATAAATATTGCACAAAATCCCGTCCAACATAGTCGGACCAAGCACATTGAAGTGAGGTATCATTTCATCCGTGATTGTGTACAAAAGAACTTGGTAAGTGTAGAATTTGTTCCTACACATGACCAACTTGCGGACATTTTCACGAAACCCTTGCCTAGCGATGTATTTTTATCCATAAGAAGTAGGTTGGGGTTGCTCAATATGGGTTGATAAAACCATTTTGAGCTTTGAGCTCGAAAACTTCAAAATTTTCAAGATCAGTACACATAAAGCGCTTTATCTAAAAATGTTCAGGCGTTCGATGTCACATCAAGCGCCTGATGCTAAGGATGTCACTCGTTAGAAGTGACATCAGGCGCTTTATTGAGGTGTTCGATGTAGGATTAAGCGCTTGATCTGAGTTTGTCTACTCGTTCGATGTAACATAAAGCGCTCAATCCCCTTCTCCACAGTCGTTCAATGTGGCATTAGGCGCTTCATCCACTTTTGTGAAGTCGTTTGATGTCACATTAGGCGCTTTAACCCTATTCTTACACTGTCTTCTTTCGCCGCCTCTTCAGTTTTCGCGCCATTCAAGACCATCAATTCACCAGCCGCCTCTTTCTCTTCCCACTCTCCCACGTCTGCCTCTTCCCCTTCCCCATACACTTTAACCCTTCATCTTCTTCCTCAAACTTTCTCTCTCCCAACTCTCCCACTTCTCCCTTACTTCCTTCTCCCACCATTACTCCACAAACTCTTCTCTTCCTCCCTTCACCCCTTAAAATCCAACCTTCTCCTTCCTTCTTCCTCACTCTTATCTTCATCATTTCCCCTTAAAATCTTCAAAACCTCTCCTTTTCAACTCCTTCTCCAATGGCTTCCGCTGGTCCTTCCAAACGCCCAAGAACACAAAAGCGAAAACAAACGGCTGGACAAGGAATTGTCGAGCCTCAAGAACTCATTGCTATCCGTGAAGGGCTCACCAAGGACAATTTTCCTTGGTTGAAGAAGTTTGAGCCCGACATCAAGAAACCTCCACGATCCATTGATAAAGGTGTTCACGTTTCCTACCATTCCTGTATGCTATACCAGGAATGGGTTGCAAACAACCGTCTGATCATCCCTCTCAAACTGCTCAACCTCAGCAACGTTCCTGAGAAGAGCAGTGCATTGGAAATTGTTCCCTTCCTGGAACATCAAGGCTGGACATCTCTTTGGTCCAGACTTGACATGAAAAAATTCTCTCGCGAGCACACCCGAATGTTCTACTCCAACTTGTGGGTCACCCCACAATCTGAGTCTCAACCGTTTTCCCTCAACTCCGTCATTGATGGTACTCCTCTTAGCTTCACTGTTCCTGAAATCTGTGAAGTTTTGAGAATCCGAAATGAGGATTTGACAGATTTCTCCGTATTTGACTGGAGTTCCAAATACGGCGTCCCCGAGCAGGACGTAAAATTCGATCTGGAGTATTACCCCTCTAAGAAGACTCAGAACATGCCGTTGGTGGATCGCATTCTGCTCGCGGTAGTCACCTACTGCATCAATGGTAAGGCCACTAGAAATCCAAGCAACATGGATTTCTATGTTTCTTACCGCCTCAAGCACCTTACTCAGCTGAATCTGGCCTGGATCATCATCGAAGTCATGTTTGCGGCTCTTCGAAAGGGGTCCAAAGCTCTGCCTTTTTCCAACATTGTCACAATCTTGCTAAAATCAAAAGGCATTGTCATTAATGATGATGATTTAACCCCAGTTGCCAAATCCGAGATTTATGATCATTATAACATCGCCCAGGCCGTTGACTCGCAGAAAAGAAAGGCCACCACTATTCCTGACAAAGATGAGGTTGAGGAAGGACCTCACGATGCCGCCGGTGGTAGTAATTCTTCGGAATTACTTTCACGCATTGCTGCCCTTGAACAAACCGTTCAGCAGTTGCATCTTCGTGATGCTGAGCATGAAGCTCGGCATGCGCGAAATGAACTGCGCATGACTGCATTTCGCAATGCATTCATGCAGATCAGTCCATGGGCTCTTTCTCCTAATTTTGATGATTTAGGGGGAGAAACTGGTGGTGGTGGTGATGGTGATGCTGCTGATGGTGGAGGTGCTGGTGATGCTGCTGGTGGTGCTGGTGGATCCATGGGTGGATTCACTGATTTTGCCGCTAGTGTAGGTTTTGGCTTTAGTGGGTTTACACCACCAAGTGGTGGTGCTATGTAAATTTTTTTTCTCTTGTTGGTGTTAATTGTTATTCCTGCCTTTATTAAATGAAATTTTTATAACTTGATCTTATTGTTGATGCTCATTAAAAGTGTTTTATCATCTCATCCTGTTCAAGTTATTATTTTTTCATTCAGTACACTTAGTGAGGGGGAGCATATATTAAGGGGGAGCTTTAACAAGTTATGCATGTTGTGAAATCATCAAAAAGAGGGAGATTGTTAGAACATGTTGAGTTTTGATGATTTGCACAACTTTGGCACATTGAACAACCCATTAGGCGCTTCATGTTTGTTGTTTGAAGTCTGTACACTTCGAACGCCTACATTGGGCGCTTAATGTACCTTGGTGGAGTCCAGTACACTTCGAACGCCTAGATTAGGCGCTTTATGTGAAGTGTCTGGATCTGCGAACACTTCGAACGCCTAGATTAGGCACTTCATGTGAGTGTTTGAAAAAACTGGACACATTGAACGCCTAGATTAGGCGCTTCATGTGACCTGTTGAAAAGTGCGAACACTTTGAACGCCTCTTTAGGCGCTTTATGCAGTCCACTATGCCAAAAAGTACTTTTCCCCTGGCTGGGCACGTACTCCTAAGTACTTTCTCTGAGTAAAAGTCAGAGTTAGTTCGAACAAGCATGAAGTGCCACATTAAGCGCTTCATGTGACTTCGAACGACTTAAGAAGCCCACATTAGGCGCTTGATGTGACTTCGAACGACTGTTCATTTTCACATCAAGCGCTCAATGTCACATCGAACGCCTGTGCTTTTTCACTTTAGGCGCTTCATGTGACCAACGTTACAAAGGTCTTGAACTTTACTTTTTAACATCAGTTGACTCTTTGTACCCTCTCTTTTTAGTGTCTTTCTTGCAGGCTCCTCTCTGTTAAAGTTTTTCAGGTTTCCCTTCTTGGCATTCACTTTGAAATCTCTCCAAGAATGTTGCTACATGCCAAAGGGAGATCTCCAATGATGAGGACTCACCAACACATGATGCCAAAACCCATTAATGTCAGTGCAGAAGCTTTCAAACGGGAAGATTTTTGAAGAATGATAAAAGAAGGGTTTTCTTCATTTTCTTCTCCAACTTTCTACATTGCAAGCTCTCAAGTTCTCTCAAGCTCAAGCTCTCAAAATATTTGTAATCTTTGTACATTTTTACTTTATTGTTGAGAGTGATTATTGTAAGAAGAAGAGTCTTCTTCTTGGTGAGATTATTCTGTGAGAGACTGGGTAGATTGTTGGTCAAGGAGCAAGGGTGCTCTTTGTTTAAGTTTTTTAGACTTTGAAGGGTTAGTTGATAGTGTGTGGTGCACTATTCTCCCTACAAGATTTCTTTGAGGGCAAAGAAGATCTTTGGAGGCTAAACTTCAAAGGGTTAGAATTCTTGGTTGTGGTCTAGGCAAGGTGCCTAGTTTTTGTATTTTCTTGATTTTGTTTTGATTGTTGTTTCCCCAAAAGAAATAACAATCCCCATTTCAAAATCCTTCTTGTGAAACATCAAGAAGGTAGAGGAGTAGAGTCTCTTGACTTGAACCTCTATACATACTTGTGTTCTTTTCTGTCCTTCAAGTTTTATTCTTTCTAAAGAACACATCCAAGTATTGATTGCACTCAAAAATGAAAAATAGCCACAAAATATCCATACTTGGTGAACACACTATTCAACCCCCCTGTTCTAAGGGACCTAACAACTTTTGTAGGATAAAGACTCTGACGGGAAAGGTTTCACTTTCAGCATTCCATTGGGTCCTAGAATTTTAGGGAATGTGATTTGAGAACCTTAGGCTCGGCTAATGCTCGAGTCAAAGGGACAACGGGATGAGATCTCCTCACCGTACGGTGAGTCACCGCACGGCCCAGGACGCGACACGTGGCAGCAGCAGGGGTGGTGAGGCTGAATGAGGGTTACCCTCACCTAGCCTCACCACTCCTTTTTTGCCACGTGTCGCGCGGTCACACACGCGGTGAGGAGGGAGTGGTGAGGGGATCCTATCCCAGGGACAACATCCTAATGGAAAATGCGTCAACAGCTTCATCACCTTTGGCATGTCACACGAAAAAGGAACAATTATTGCTACTAGGATGAAGATGATGACCTCTTCCACTGAAGGCAATCGGAATAGAATATTTTTTGCTTGCCCCAATTATTATGTAAGTGTTGGAACAAATTTCTTTATCCTGATGTCTTAATAACGGTTAAAGTTAATGGCATCCAGTTGAAGAATTTCTTAAGTAGATGCAGTTGTTGATAAGTTGACGTTCTTGTTATTCTTAGGACAAGTTCTCAAGCTACTGTTGTGGAAGAATGCGCAGCGTAGGTGTCTACAGATTCCTTTTTCTTAAACAACAACAACATTACCCCATTGCCTTAGAGACTCCCGCATATAGCAAGATATGGGAGGTCGGATGTACGTAACCATACCCATGTGTTAGAAACACACATACGTTGTTTCCCAAAGACCTATAATATTGTAGGCAAAAACTAGAGGTTGTGATGTGGGAGTGGCGGTGGTTCAAAGTGGAGAGAAGGAGGAGAAAGAAGGGGTCTTTTCTAAATAAAGGGTATTTTTGTGCATTATAAGTACTAAATTGCATATTTTATTCACATTGTGTAAAACTTTAACAATTAACATTTGCATCTATAAGTACTAAATTGCATATTTTATTCAAATTGTGTAAAACTTTAACAATTAACATTCACTCACATGCCGTTGAAGGTGAGCAGCCGGTGAACGGATGTTAATTATCAAAGTTTTACATAATTTGGATAATAAAATTCATTTCGGTATTTATGAATGTTTTGGACAAATTTTAAAAAAGAAATTGATAATGGGGTGACATTAACTCATTTTAAAGAAGACCACAAGAACTGGTCTGATACTTGTAGGACACTTTGTTGCTGTGGAATTATAACATTATCAATAGTTCTGGCCCTTCAAAAAAAATATACCTTCATTTGGGTATTTAAATCTCCTGTCTTATTTTATAACCCGTTTAATAAGAGAATGTCAAATGTGTTTTATTTTTTTATAGAAAAGTATATGTGACATAATTTTATAAAAGAGGTTAATAAGATTGGTAAATAAAATAGGATGTTTACCCTTTATTTGATAGTTTGATGCGGCAAATGTATGTGAAAACTTGTATCAAAAAGTGTATCACTAAATTCGATCTAAAATGCAAGGTGATTTCTCATATAAAATACAAATTTAAAGAAAAAAATGCACCAAGCATGTATATCAAATGGGTTATCTAAAACATAATGGTGTAAGGTATTTCATGTCAATTCTCACCCATAGAATATTTTTTTATTTTCTGTTAGAGTTGTTCCAAATGAAAGTGTATCTTAATGATTAATTAAAGTTGAGGTTCTAATATAGACATTATAGCTTTAAACCTTCCCGTAATTGAAATTTTTTATTTTTTTGGGGCGATTATCTCTGATGTGACTCAAGCACCATATGTGACATGTTTGAAGTGGTTATTGTATCGGATTAACATAGAAATAAAATGTATACTATATATGTGAATTTTTGAATCAATGCACATACACAGCAACTAACACAAATCAACGAAGAGGAATTTAGGAAGACGAAGTTGAGAGCAAAAGAGAGAAGAATAAGAGAAAGAATTCTAGTAACTGCTCATTGATTTTGGAAGAGGCTAGACGAAATGTTTACAAAAGGCTGGAAAAATCTACTCTTCCTCTACCCGCTCCATACGTATATATGAAGGTGGAAGACAAATAACTACCACCATGAAATTACATAAATGTCCCTAACTAATTACATTCTTCTCAGCTCAAGACAAGGACATAAACGTAATTCTCCACATTCAAACTAGTATGCGCGCACTTCTGCTACTTTACCCGTTCACACCACAGCACCAACCAAGTAACCAACTGCAGCCATGGCCACTCTCCTTCATTCCTCACTGCTTTGCAACTTCTGCCTTGTATTCCTTGCCAGCTAAGATTGCCAATTTGTGAATGTGATCAACTGAACCTCCGTTGCAATCAGTTGCCTCCTACACCACTCTGTCCAACTGAATCATCATCACCATTACACGGCCTCATCATTTTGACACCTCCCTCAAGCTAGGCTTGGTGTAAATGTTGTATGTTCCAAGTGAACCTAACAACTGCTGTAACCTTCTGGTATCCAACGCCTTAGTGAACAAATCAGCCAGCTACAGCTCAATCCTAATTGGCATCAACTTGAGCACCCCTTCTTGAATTTTATCTCGCAATATATGGCAATGTATTTCTATATACTTGGTTCTCTCATGGAAAATTGGATTTTCAGCAAGGTACATAGCACTTTGCTGTCACAGAATATCTCCACTGGCATCTGCTTATTAAGCTTCAAGTCTCTGCAAAGATATAACAACCACTGGATCTCACATGTCACAGCTGCAATTGCCCTGTATTCTGCCTCAGCAGAAGATCTTGATATGGTAGACCGTTTCTTGGCCTTCCAAGACACTAAAGCACCTCTAAGAAACACACAGTATCCAGTGACAGACTTTTTAGTCTCATGACATCCTCCCAGTCTGAGTCTACAAATCCCTTCAGTCTAAGATCACCTGAACTGGGGAACAACAACCCTTGTCCAATTGTCCCTTTCAGGTACCTAAGGACTCTGTGGGTGGCTTTGAGATGGTTCTCTATGGGACAGTCTAAAAATTGGCTCAATTGCTGAACAGAGAATGCTATATCTGGTCTAGTAATAGTGAGGTAGATGAGTTTTCCAATGAGTCTTCTATATGTTGATGTGTCTTCAATCAACGGTAAATCATTGTGCGTGAGGCTGGAATGAGTTTCCATTGGACTTCTAGCAGGTTTAACTTCAAAAACCCAGCTTGTTCCAGGAGCTCCAAGGTATATTTCCTTTGATCAATCAGTATCCCGTCCTTCGCCTTAGCCACTTCTATGCCCAGAAAATACCTTAGTGGCCCTAAATTCTTGATGTGAAATTCCTTGTGTAGAGTAGCCTTAACATCCTCTATGGCCCCCTCATTGTCACAAGTGACAACGATGTCATCCATATACACCAAAAGAACCAACGTTGACTGTCCAACTCCCTTGGTAAACAACATATAATCATGTTTTGAATGAAAAAAATCCTTGAGCTTGCAGGAACTTAGTCAATTTACGTTCCACTCCTTACTAGCTTGCTTTAACCTGTATAAGGACTTTTGAAGCTTACATACTAAGTCTGGTCTGGACAAAGCTGTCCCTGGGGGAGGAACCATGTAAATGTCTTTGTGCAAGTCACAATGTAAAAACGCGTTGTTGACATCAAGTTGATGAATTGGCATTATTTCTTGGAACAGTTCCAATATCCTTAACTGCTGTGGGATTATTATTAAATTGTCCTTGAGGATTCAAATATGTAAGTTTTCTCTCTAATTTCATAGCCATAGCAAATGTGGTTTTTAAATCTGGAAGTGGTGCAGTAAGTAGAACTTGTGACTTAACAGCTTCAAAATCATCATTAAGCCCCTTTAAGAATTTTATCACACAATCGTCTTCTATGAATTTGTTAATCTGAGATGTAACATTATAGGAGAAACGATTGCAGGTACAACTTGGAATGGACCTCAACATTAACAATCCTTCCCACACTGCTTTTATTTTTGTGTAATATTCAGTCACGGTTGCAGTCTCCTGTTTAATACTATAAAATTCTTCCTGCAGGTCAGATAGTCTAAAAGCATCAGCTGTTCCATACCTGTGCTTGAGATCATTCTAGATATCTACTGCGTTGTCCAGCCACATCACGCTTTGACTGATCGAAGGTATCGCTGAGTTGATCAACCACGACGCTACCATGTTGTTTGCTTTAATCCAACCATTGCACCTACGCGCAGTCTCAACAAGCCTTTCAATGGTTCCATCAATAAATCCAACCTTATTTTTAGATATGACAGCTCTTTTGAAGCTTCTGCTCCATCCGTGATAATTGTTACCATCTAGTAGTGTTTTTACCAAGATCAAGGAGGGATTATCACTTGGATGAATGTAATATGGATCTTCAGAAGGATCAATCGTGTTTTGAACACTATTGTTCGACGAAGAGGGGGAGAAATTGTTGTTAGCCATGAATGATCCAAAGTTCATTCCAATCGCTCTGATACCATGTGAATTTTTGAATCAATGCACATACACAACAACTAACACAAATCAACGAAGAAGAATTTAGGAAGACGAAGTTGAGAGTAAAAGAGAGAAGAATAAGAGGAAGAATTCTAGTAAGTGCTCATTGATTTTGGAAGAGGCTAGACGCAATGTTTACAAAAGGCTGGAAAAATCTACTCTTCCTCTACCCGCTCCACACGTATATATCAAGGTGGAAGACAAATAACTACCACCATGAAATTACATAAATGTCCCTAACTAATTACATTATTCTCATCTCAAGACAAGGACATAAACGTAATTCTCCACATTCAAACAAGTACGCGCGCACTTCTGCTACTTTACACGTTCACACCACAGCACCAACCAAGTAACCAACTTCAGCCATGGCCACTCTCCTTCTTTCCTTAAATTGTTTTGATTAAAATTTGGTTGTTGTTTAGGTAGTGTTAAAATTATTTTGTGATAGCGCGAAGAGAAGTATGACACCAAAATTTAGGAGTATAATCAAATCCTATGCCGTATATTATACTGATGAGGGTGCGAAGTTCTTAAAGGTCAACGTTCACAAAATGAAGGTAAAGTCAGTTTATATATATATACACACACTCTTATATATATTGTCTTCACACTAACTCGATCACAATTGCTTGCAGGATTTAGTGTATGATCTAGAAGTAAAGTCTTTTCCAACCTTCTTGCTCTTTAAGAACCGTAAACTGGTGGAAACTATTATCTTTCAGGATGGTAAAAAATTTCATAAAAAAGATATAAGGAGATTAGAGTCGGCGATAGAAAGGAACATTCACGAGGGTCGATGCATGAGATGACGATGCGCCTCTGGACATCACCAGAAATTTGTATAATGCTGAACCCAGTATCTGGCTCATGGAAGAAGTTCACCACTTCTCATCATCCTATCATTATCTGGCCAAACTCTGGCTTGAAGACGGTTTGTATCATGCTTTTATTGATCCTGTATTTTCTGAACTGCAGAAGTTGTTAAAGATGTTGGGTGAATCCCCAAGTAGTGTGGCAGCTAACTTGAATTGTGTACTGTTCTTGGTGATTCGAAGTGTTAGTTGCAAATTGAGTGAAGTTGCACCCGGTTTGTACGGTGGGGCAGTGTGTATTGGCTGGTTGAAGAGCCTGCCATTGAAGTAGAGCTTACAGGAGGAAGAGGAAGACGATTGCTTTGGCGGGAGTGTGTTTAAACGGGTGAAATGACGTTATTGCCCTTACTGATGCTATTATAATGTCAGTTAGTTGAAGGGCATAGGTGTAATTTTGCTGGTTCTGTTTCTCCTTCTTTAGCGGGCTAGCCTATATAAGTTTGGCAGCTTCGCGTTTGTAGTTGAGTTGATTTTCCAGAAAATTCCAAGAGTTTTTCTTCGTGCCTCCCCGTGCTATTTTCTCATGAATTTGCTTCTTAGCTTCTTAATTTGTGTTTGCACAGTTTGATTTGTTGTTAAACATTTGAATTGCTTGTTCTTCGTTAGAAATTTCACATGGTATCAGAGCCATACTCATGAATTTTGGAACCTTCGTGATGTCGAACAATGGTGGAAATAGTCCTGCTTCCGCGTCTTCACCTAATTTTGTCAGTGATCCTATGGATGATCCTTACTTTATTCATCCTAGTGATAATCCGTCTATGGCATTGGTGCAACCGTTGCTTGATGGAAACAACTTTCACAGTTGGAGTAGGTCTGTGCGTAGAGCACTTGAATCGAAGAATAAGCTTGGTTTCGTGAATGGAACAATTAAGAAGCCTGCGGATGGAGATCGAAGAAGCAATGCTTGGTTGAAAGCCAATAACATGGTTGCGTCGTGGTTGGTAAATTCCTTAACTCATAATATAGGCCAAAGTGTTGTGTGGTTAGACTCTGCTGCTGATATATGGAATGATCTGAAATTTAGATATGGAAATGCGGATTCATTCAGATTATCTGATCTACAAGAGGAATTTTATTCGATTAAGCAAGAACGAAACACCGTGACTGAGTACTATACTAGGCTCAAAAGTGTTTGGGAAGAACTACTTGTATTGAGATCAATTCCTGTTTGTTCGTGCCGTAAATGTAGTTGCAATCTCACTATTGAAATTAATAAGTTTGTAGAGAATGATTGCGTGATTAAATTTTTAAAAGGACTGAATGACGAATACGAAGCAGTCAAGTCACAGGTATTGTTGTGTAGTCCTTTGCCAGATTTGAAAACTGCTTTTGCTATGGCTGTGAAACTGGAGAGGAAATTGAATTATTCTGCTAATCAATCTCAGTTTAATAATAATCCGTCTGTGATCATGAACGTTGGGAATGTGCCTAGAGGCAATTCATATCAGCAGAATTCGAAATAGTCTAGTATACCTTGGCAAAGGCCAGCTGGAAAAACTAACAAGAGAGGCATGGGAAAATCGTATCCAAACAGTTCTAGATCTGCAGTGTGTACATTTTGCAATATGAGGGGACACACAGTAGACAAGTGCTATAGAAAACATGGATTTCCCCCCGGATACAAACCTAAAGGTCAGGTTAATATGATAACGGCTGAAGGCAGTCCAGTGCAATCTGGTGATATGTTGATGCAGGGAGGATTAGACAAGGCTCAGTGCTTTGAAGGAACTGATCTGAGGACAATGCCGTCATTAACCCAGGACCAGTATAACCAGCTGATCAATTTGCTACAGGAACGTCAGGAGAGTACCAGCCAGAAGAATGTTGCAAGTGGCTCAGGTACACTTCATACTGTCTTGACAGCACAGCAAACTACGGTCAATGGTAAGGACTCAGGTAATGTATTACATGAGAACTCTAATATATGGATCTTGGATTCTGGAGCTAGTGATCATGTTTGTTCATCTGTCAATTTGTTTGAGTCATATAAACCTGTTACTTCTTTGTCTGTTGTGTTGCCAAATAAGTCCCTTGCCACAGTCACACATGTTGGGACAGTGAGGATAAATCAGAATCTGATCCTTACAAGTGTATTCCATGTGCCTTCCTTTGCGTTTAACCTTGTTTCTCTCAGCAAGCTCACCCAATCTAATCAGTTCCAGGCAATTTTTAAATCCAATTTTTGTTTGATTCAGGACCTCAGAACCAAGAAGATGATTGGTTCAGCTGAGGTAGATCAAGGATTGTATTACTTACACGGTATTACCCACACTGAAACTAGCTCCATCTCTCCTTTTCTGTCCTCACCTTTCGTACATGCTGTTGCCTCTTCAGGTGCAATGTTGTGGCACTGTAGATTGGGTCATATGTCCTTGCCAAGAGTTAAAGAAATCCAGAAACTTGATTCTTCTGTCCAAGCCTCTGATTCTCATCTGGATTGTAGTGTCTGTCCTTTGGCCAAACAAAAGAGAACTCCATTTCCAGTTTCTTACTCTGTAGCTTCTGTTCCTTTTGCACTTGTGCATATGGATATTTGGGGGCCTTACAAATACCCCACAATGTATAATCAGCGTTATTTCCTTACTGTGATTGATGATTTTAGCAGATACTGTTGGATTTACTTGATGAAATCTAAGTCTGATGTCAGAAACATCATTGAAAGTTTCTGTAGCTTTGCTTCTGTTCAGTTTGATAGTAAAGTTAAAGTGATTCGAACGGACAATGGTCCAGAATTTTCCATGAATAAATTCTTTGCTGCTCATGGTATTGTTCATCAAACTAGCTGTGTGAATACACCACAGCAGAATGGTATAGTGGAACGAAAGCATCAGCATATTTTGACTGTGTCAAGATCACTCAGATTTCAATCCTCTCTTCCTTCGGAGTACTGGGGCTTTTGCGTCCAGCACTCAGTCTTTCTCATTAACATCACTCCAACTCCTATCTTGAATCATAAAACTCCTTATGAGATTTTGTATAAGAGGTTTCCTTCCTACAGTCACCTCAAGGTGTTTGGTTGTCTAGCATTCGGAGCCAATACACAAAGTCACAAAGGCAAGTTTGACGCAAGAGCTAGACGTAGTGTGTTCTTGGGATTGTCACATACCACCAAAGGTTACATCCTGCAAGATTTGAATACTAAGGATGTTTATGTTTCAAGGGATGTGTTGTTTCATGAAACCAAATTTCCCTTTGGCACAGAAGCACCTTCCTCATCTACCTCCTCTGATAGTTCAATTGGTCATGTTCCTAGTCTCAGTTCTGGTTCCCCTTGCTTCCAGTCTTTTCACTCTCAGCTTGCCAACCTCATCCATGATGCTCCTATCTCATCTCCTGCTCAGTCTTCTGTCCCTTCATTACCTGATAAGAGCCTTCTACAGTCAGCTGATATTCCTCAATCTAGCTCACAGTCACCTCCTTCTTCTACATCTACTGAGGGTCTGTACACTGTCCCAAGCACAGATCTTCTTCCATTGATGGATGGACAGCTAATTGTTGATTTGCCTCCAGTTCTTAATTCTCCTACTAGACCTGTCAGAGTCAAGAATCCACCCAAGTATCTTCAAGATTACCATTGTAATACTCTGTCTCTTCCTTCTGATCAACTGGTCCATACATCTCCCCATTCTTTACATAAAGTGTTTGGTTATGATTTGCTAGCTCCACAATACAGATCTTATGTTTTGAGTTTAAATGCACATACAGAGCCTAGCACTTATTCAGAGGCTGCTAGGTTGCCTGTCTGGCAGGCAGCTATGAATGCTGAATTGTCTGCATTGGAAGCCAACAGGACTTGGACTGTGGTGCCTTTACCTCCAGGCAAGAAAGCAATAGGATGCAGATGGGTTTATAAAGTCAAACTCAAGGCTGATGGAAGTGTGGAGAGGTATAAGGCTAGGTTGGTGGCCAAGGGGTACACACAGCAGTATGGCATTGATTATCAGGACACGTTCTCTCCTGTTGCCAAGATGACCACTGTCAGAGTCATATTAGCCTTGGCTGCAAGATTTCAATGGCATATACATCAACTAGATGTGAACAATGCTTTTTTGCATGGTGATCTCCATGAGGACATTTACATGTCTCTACCTCCTGGTGTGTCTGTAAAAGGGTCCAATATGGTGTGTAAACTGCACAAGTCCCTGTATGGCTTGAAGCAAGCCAGCAGAGAGTGGAATGCCACTCTTACTAAGTTCCTGCTGGCCATGGGGTTTAAGCAGTCCAAGTGTGACTACACGCTATTTCTTAGACATGATGGTGCTGAGTTTATGGCTTTGTTGGTCTATGTGGATGACATCATAGTGGCCTCCAGTGATGAGGATTCCATTGCTAAGGTTAAACAAGCTTTACATTGTGCTTTTAAGATCAAAGACTTGGGCCAGTTGCGTTTCTTTCTTGGCATAGAGGTAGCTCAGGCTACAGGGGGGTACACATTAATCAAAGACGGTATACTTTGGATCTCTTGGAGCAAACTGGTTTTTTAAATGCTAAGCCTGCTAAGACCCCCATGGAAAGTCATGTTAGCCTGACTCATTTGGATTCTCCTGCATTAGAGGATGTCACACAGTATAGGAGGTTAATTGGGAAGCTTATATATTTAACCATCACTAGGCCCGACATTGCCTTTGCAGTTCAGCAGTTAAGTCAGTTTTTGGATTGTCCCACTGAAAATCATTTGAGAGCTGCACATAGACTTCTCAGATACATTAAGGGAACCATAGGTCAAGGCATACTATTTCCAAGGAAAGGAGTGTTGAAACTACGGGCATTTGTAGACGCTGACTGGGGTGGATGTCATGAGATTAGGAGGTCTGTTACGGGATACTACGTTTTTTTTGGAGATTCTTTGATATCATGGAAGGCAAAGAAGCAGTCTACGGTTTCTAGATCGTCTGCTGAGGCAGAATACAGAGCCATGGCCATGGTGACTTGTGAGGTTCAATGGCTTCTGTATTTGTTAGAAGACTTGGGATTAAGGGATCAGAAGCCAGTGGAGATGTTTTGTGATTGTAGGAGTGCAATGTATATTGCAGAAAATCCGGTGTTTCATGAGAGGACTAAACACATAGAGATTGATTGCCATGTGGTTAGAGATAAGGTGCAAGAAGGGGTGATTAGATTGATGCCAATACGGACGGAGCTGCAATTGGCTGACATCTTCACCAAGGCTTTGGATTCAAAACGGTTGTTGCAGCATGTTGGGTCACTTGGGATTCACAATCTTTATGGCAAGCCAAGCTTGAGGGGGGATGTTAAAGATGTTGGGTGAATCCCCAAGTAGTGTGGCAGCTAACTTGAATTGTGTACTGTTCTTGGTGATTCGAAGTGTTAGTTGCCAATTGAGTGAAGTTGCACCCGGTTTGTACGGTGGGCCAGTGTGTATTGGCTGGTTGAAGAGCCTGCCATTGAAGTAGAGCTTACAGGAGGAAGAGGAAGACGATTGCTTTGGCGGGAGTGTGTTTAAACAGGTGAAATGACGTTATTGCCCTTACTGATGCTATTATAATGTCAGTTAGTTGAAGGGCATAGGTGTAATTTTGCTGGTTCTGTTTCTCCTTCTTTAGCGGGCTAGCCTATATAAGTTTGGCAGCTTCGCGTTTGTAGTTGAGTTGATTTTCCAGAAAATTCCAAGAGTTTTTCTTCGTGCCTCCCCGTGCTATTTTCTCATGAATTTGCTTCTTAGCTTCTTAATTTGTGTTTGCACGCTTTGATTTGTTGTTAAACATTTGAATTGCTTGTTCTTCGTTAGAAATTTCACAGAAGTCATCTCATTGACATTTTTTGCTGGCCCTTGAATTAAACGCTGCTCTTGTATAAGTTTGGTACCTAGTAAAGTCCTGATGAATGTTTATTCTTCCTAGATTAGTACCAGGACATAGAGTTCCTGCAATGCGTGCGTCTTCTTTTTCAGAATAACTGCCACAATACTGAATTATACGAAAGAAGAGGCCTCTTGGCAAAGTTTGCTTTGTGCGTTTTCCTTTGATGGAAAATATACAAGGTTCACGTATGAGGCTGACTTCAAATATATACCTAGTGTGAGCGTTGTTATTTATAGACCTGAAGTTTAGAGGGTAATTGAGCTAAGAGACAAGGTTGGAGGCTGACAAGGTAATTGAGCGTTCTATTATGGTGTTTGTGAATTTTAGGATTGTTTGACGAAGAGGGTTATTGGTAAAGGTCTTGAAGTTAATGGTGTCTATATGCTTGAGGATAAAAGGCCAGTGGCTTGCTCGGAGTCATTCTCTCGCCAATGCATATTCATTGTCAACTTGGTCATCCGTCTTTGCGAAGTTTACAACTTTTGTGTCTTAATTTAAAGTCTGCATGTCTTAAATTGTGAGTCATTTGTGTACGCTAAACATCACCGTAGTACTTTTCATCTTAGAGTCAATAAAAGAGTTTTATCCCTATTACAATTGATTCATTTTGATATGTGGAATCCTTGCCTCTGTTTTGGGCAAATGTCACTTTGTGTCTTTTATTGATGATAAATACTCTACAGATAGGTGTTTTTGATGAAATCAATATCAAAGTGCTTACTATCTTTTGTTCCATTTGTTAATCAATTTCAAACTCAATTTCAAACATCTACCCGCATCTTGCTGAGTGATAATGCAAAAGAATACACATCTTCTTCATTTCAGGAGCTTATGACAGCTTGTGGGATGATCCACCAAACATCCTATACAGACACTTCACATCAAAATAGGATGACGGTAAGAAAGAATTGATATCTCCTAGAAACGGTTCAAGCTTTACTATTTTACGCACATATAAGATCTAAGTTATTGGTGACATCCACACTAAGATTAAAGCTATCCACAATTACACTCTTTCTCCGTGGGGCAAATAACTGGAACATAGATAAACAAGCCTACAAAGTCAAAGAATAGACTCCCTCAGTAGAACACTTAACTAAAAGGTAAGAAGCAAAGCGCGTTCTCTCACATCGACAATTCAGCTCCAACTAGACTTCGAAGAATCTCCAGGACTCCGCAAAACAACTTCAGTGGTCAAATGAGATCCTACAAACTGTCACCAAATAAACACATAAACAACTATATTTCTGCGGTGCTAAGTATAATAAAGGAGAGTAGGAAACGAAATTATCAGTTCACAATGCGAAAAATCTTAAAGGCAAACCAGGGGAAGCATGTATCGACACGAAGAAACATGTCAATATCAAACCACAATGCCTAGGCAATCAAGAGAATCACTAGAGAGCATGGAAGGGGACGAAAGTATAACACAGCTGACGTAGAGAGTAAATCTCTAAATTCTCTAAAGGTAACATTTATTCAGATAAACCCATATATTCATCTTATTTGGGTTCTACTTCCACTTATGCCTGCTCTCTTCCTTTTGGTGCACTAATGAAAAAAAATATTGCTGAATTTTGATATTAAACAATATGCTCTTCTGATATACAAGTAACTTGCTCCTGGACATGCCACAGCCTACAACCTTTTTCAAATAGAAACCACCCTCTCAACTTCCAGTTTATGTGTTGAGTAGGTTAAATCTTTCACTCACTAATTGTAGCGACCCGTCCCGAGCTCTAATGCTCGAAACGAGTCACCTGTCATATCTCGCTAAGGAGAATACAAGACGTCGATACAATTCAATTACACGTCATCACAATAACGTAAATCGATGTCAGCGGAAGTCATAAACTAAAAACCCTCGATAAAATAATCATCATCATTAACACAAATGTCTAGGAAATCTAAATCGATACACTGGTTAAATGTAGATAAACATTAATCTCCAAAATACATAAACCTTGAATATCGAAATAAATGCCTCAACTAAATCATCGGAAGTCTCATCCAAATATCCTCAGTCTCGAAATCTCTATTCCCGATCTTCCATCGTATACTAACCATTTACCTGTCTACCTGCAAAACTGCTTGGTAGAGGGGGGGGGGGGGGGAGGGGGTGAGCGACATACATCGCCCAGTAAATAGCCCGACTATATTTACTACGGGATCATACACGGAGAAACAAGTGTGAATAAAATAAATAAATATCGAAAAATAACATAGCATGCTTCTCTTCGCAAATAGAGTTTACTTTTTTTTTACCTTTCTAACCAGTCAAGCAAGTAATAATACATAAACACATAAAGAACAGAAACTATAACTAACACCAATAACTGAATCGTAGGACAAACACACATTCACCCAATAAAATGCAATGCGCAACTTCATGATGCATGCCTTTTCACACTACCGTGTCACACACCCGATCACATCATATCACACGTTATGCTCTTTCTATCCATGTCATGCAATGCATATCCCGGGGTCCTAACACACGCTCTGTAACGTGGAGTTAGCGCACACGCTCCGTAATGTGGAGTCAACGCACACACGCTCCGTAACGTGGAGTCAGCGCACACGCTCTGTAACGTGGAGTCAGCGCACACACGCTCTGTAACATGAAGTCAGCGAACACACGCTCTGTACACACTTTGTATCGTGAAGTCACTCGCCCCGAAGGGATGCACGTGCCATGAATGCTGCACACTTCCACGCTTCCGTTTCTTCTATGTTGCATGCTACGTTCTATATTGCGTATTACCTATATTACGTAGTCACCCTATATTGCATGGGGTTCATTACTGTATTTTATCTTCTACCATTATTTTAGGTTTCTACACCTTATTTTTTCTTTCCTAGGCTTTCAAGCACTTCATTTCTTATTTTTTTATTTTTATTTTTCCCTATTATTTTTCCTCTTGCATTAATTTTTCTTCTTCTTCACTCTCCTTTTTCCCTTTTATTTTATTTTAGTTTATTTTATTTTATTTAATGGGTTTCTAAATTTTTCTTATTTATTAAATAATATTAATATTAAATTAATTACTTTTTCTTTCTCTCTTTTTTTTTTGGGTTGGCCAAAGCCCCACTCCCTACAAATTTTGTTGTCATATCCCTATTTCCACCCACGGCAACAAAACTAAGGCAGTATAACATTTGCCTTAACCAGTAATTTCCCAGCCACTATCACATTGATATCCATTACATATACTTTAACAAGATTTCACCCACATCCATTACAGTAACCCTCCGGTCAATTAAACATGTAATTAAATATATTTCATGCACACACAATTACCAAATTCACACACTACATTCATATATAAATTTCAATTATACTTGAAACATTAAGGTGGCGCCGATCACCAGAATTCTCCTCTTATATTCAACCTATCCACACAATCAAATCCTACAAGTCATCTCTTACACCACTATCCAATTCTCCCAAAAATCGATACGGATTCTCCAATTTAATCTCACATATATTCATTCATATCCATCACATACTTACAAATTATACCATCATTATAGCCATGCTGTAATTAAACCAATTGTGCCTCTTACATAATTCGGTTATTTCAGTTACCATACACAATTCAATATATATTTAAATATTTATATATATAAACTGTCCACATATGTGAAAGCTGAAAATAATAATACACAAACATTATATACTATCATTACACACTTATCATAAGCGGCCAGTATCCATCCATGAAACAACAACACTCACAAATTTCTTTTTTTTTAAATACCAATTGTATAAACATCACGGCATACCCTTATGCAAATTGACTTTTATTATAATTGACCAACTGTCCCGACGCACGTTAGTAAGAGCGTAAAAAGTCTTGAAATGTCCGTAGCTTACGTGAAGATTCATTAAGAAAAATAAGTAAGTCATCAGCATATGCCAAATGTGAAACCCCATGTACACGGCCCATATTAAAACCACAAAGTGCGCCAACGTGAAAGAGATGTTTGAGCCCTTGACTGAAGCCCTCTCAACATAAAATAAATAATAATGAAGATAAATGATCTCCCTGTTTCACACTGCGGGAGGGTGAAAAGAAACCAAAGATCCTGCTGTTAAGAGAGACTGAAAGTTTGGAATATGTCATTGTGTTGAGAATGAGATGAAAGAAAAATCCAGAAAAACCAAACTTATTTAATAAACGAGTCAAATAATGCCAATTCACCCTATTAAATGCCTTAGCCATGTCGAGTTTAATCATGACATGCGTACCCTGAGTGTCTTTGTTTAAAAAATTAGTCATTTCATTCGCCATTAGAACATGCTCAACTAATGTCATGTCCCTTAAGGAAACCGATTTGCTCAGCAGAAATTATATGGGGCAAGATACTCGATAGACGTGTAGCAATCAAACGAGTAATAACCTTACCAACAATATTAGAGAGACATATTGGCTTGAAGTCCGCAAAAATCTGAGGCTACAAAAATCTTAGGCAAAAGAGTGATAACTGAGGAAAGCATAGACTGCGGTGCTGGAACACCTAAGAAAAACTCCTGCACAGCATATAGTACATCTGTTTTCAATATCTCCCAGCATGTGCCAAAGAAATAACCATTATATCCACGGCCCAGTGGCACTATTAGGATTCAAACTCCAAACCGCGCATTTCACCTCATCTAAAAGCGGAATAGCTACTAAGCTGGTATTATCAGCCGGAGAAACAAGACCAGGAATATGCTGCAAGAAATCATCAACATCCTGAACATCCTCACAGGTAAACAATGTTTTGTAGAAGTCCACCGCGACAGGACCCAAATCATGATTGTCCATATAGATAGCACCGGTAGCATACGAGATTTGGCGTATGCGTTGACGACGATAACGGTCCTTAGGTATAGCATGATAGTAGGCAGTGCTGGCCTCACCCTCCATAGACCAACGAAGCTGCGATTTCTGTGCCCAAAATGCGGCTTGCTCGGAATTAGAACTAAGTAAATTAGCTTGTGCTAAACTCAAAGCAATCCTATTTTCATGCGTAGGAGAAGACTCATACGCAGCCTCCTGGCGTGCAAAGTCCTTTTCTGCTTCCTCGGAACGGCTAAAGATATTACCATAGACATCCTTATTCCAACACCTAAAATCTTGCTTGAGACGATGAAGTTTATTATATAATCCATGCATTCCACAAATAGTGGGATATTGCTTCCAAGTGGATGCCACAAAGGTAAGAAAATCCGAATGGTTGACCCAAGCATTTAAAAAACAAAATGGAGCGGAGGCTTGTCTGTATGCAAATTACAACATAATAAAAATGGTGAATGATCCGAAGAAACACGCAGCAAATGCCGGACCACAATGTCCGCAAAGATATCGGCAAAAGCAACATTATTAAACATGCGATCAAGGCGACGCTGTACATGATTAATACCACTCCCTCTGGCCAGGTAAATAGAGATCCCACTATGGGTATTTCCTGCATATGACAATTAGTGACACAGTCATTGAAATCAAATAGAGAACAGAGTGTGGGAGAAGTGCAACCACGATGTTCCTCCAACCGTAAGAAAGTGTTAAAATCTCCACCTATTACCCATAGATCTATAACACTCTGATAGTGTGAAAGAAAAGTATCCCAAAGTGGTTTGCGATCATGAACAGTATGTTTACCGTAAACAACCGTCCAGACAATGTGTTGTTGTAGAGGTATCCACGAAACCAAAATAAAGACTCTTGTATACATGATCTATGCTCAAAAACTAAATACCTGAAGCCTGCCAGAATAACCAGACGTTATTATCTCAAGTAGTTAAAGCATGTCGAAGACCAAGTTTCATACGATAAAAGTGAAGCTTTGTGTCGCGCTGCTTCGCCTCTATTAAAGTTAAAAGATCTACATGATAATCATGCAACAAACTCAATAAGCGATTCAACAAAGTCTGGAGGCCGCCGACATTCCAAGTGAGTGCTTTCATTGCGAACCATAAATGGAAAAGTATGTGATGAAGAGAGACGACCACGAGTCCAACGACAGCAAAAGCTATCGATAGCGTCTGTGTAGTGTGAGAGGCATACAAACAATACCTCCATCCAAAGAGATAGAGAGTTTGCTTTCAGTGAGACCCCCGAATCTATATATACCTGTATAGATAGCACAATAATAAGAATATGTACTAGTGAAAGGAATATATACTTGTGCTTATATGTAGTATGCAAGTGTATATACCTATGTTTGTTATAGGGTAAGATATGTACTTATGCACTTATAGGATTATGTCTACTTATATAGTTATGTACATGTGCCTATATCCTTTTATTTAAAGAATATCACCTAAAGAGATTGATAGAATAATCTTTAATGAATATATTTAAGATTTTGCAACCGTATTTGATAACGATTTTGAGACAGACACAAGACGGTCGCAAAGTTGCGACCGCTTTTTATAACGATTGCAAGTTTGCAACCATTTTTGACGCAGTCATAAAGTTGTGATCATTTTTCAGACGAAAGTAAAAACAATCTAGGTTGCAACCGTATTTGATCACGGTCATAAATTCGAGATCGTTTTTTAGATGGAGCGAAATCGGTCGCTAAGTTACGGTTGTTTTTTTATAACACTTGAAAATTTGTTGCTGTATTGAAGATAGTTGCAAATTTGTGACCGCTCTTGATAACGGTTGCAAATTTGCAACCGTTTTTGAAACATTTACGAAGTTTTGATCGTTTTTTAGATGGAATCAAAAACGGTTGCTAATTTGCGACGGTAGTTGATAACAGTTGCAAATTTGCGACCGCTTTTAAGACGGAGCAAAACCCGTCACTAAATTGCGACTGTTTCTAATAACAGTTGCAAATTTTGCGACCGTTTTTAAGCTGGTCTCAAATTTGCAACCGGTTTCGGGACAATCATAAAACGGTCGCTATGTTATGACCATTTTTGATAACGGTCGCAAATTTGAGACCGTTTTTGAGACGGTCGCAAAGTTGTGATCATCTTTGAGTCGGACACAAAAACAGTCACTAAGTTGCGACCATTTTTTAAAACGGTCTCAAATTTACGACCGTTGTTGAGACGGACGCAAATTTGTGACTGTTTTTAGAACAGTCGCAAAAACGATTACCAAGTTGCAAAAATTGCGACTGTCTTTCTAAGCGGCCACAAATTAGTGACCGCGTATAAAGCGGTCACTAAATGCAGTCGATAAATGAATGATTTCTTGTAGTGAATGAAAATTGCGTGTCGATCAACTGCTACTTTACAATATAAGAAGTGCAGTCAATTTAGTGAATCATTTTGCTTTATTCCATCATATTATATAGTCAAAGAAGAGTGTGTTTGATTCCATTGGAAATGGAAAGTATTACTTTTTCTTAAAGAATAAAGTAATTCTCATGGTAATGAACGTGCCTTGTATTAATTCACTGTGCAAGATAAAACATTAGTGGCCAAAATGAAACGAATTGGAATGACTGCTTGAACATACAAGCAAAAGGCTTTTGGCACTTGCTCAACCATCCACCGGTTGCATGTCTTGCTACCATACCAATAACCCCTTGACTCACATCAGAAAAAAAGGAAAGCATCCACTTCAATTTGCTGTCTGGACTGTCAATTCCGTCGATCGCAAACTTTTATCGAATGAATTCATTTGTAATTCCTCTTTAGGGTATTCTAAAAATAACATGGGATGTTTTCTCTGTTTCTTTCAGAAATGAGGGAGATATGTTAAAGGGTGGTTAGATCTCCGATTTTCAGGTTTAATCGAAGGATTTTGGCATGATTTCAGAGTTAGGGTTTCATGGAAATATGTGATTAAAGTTATCTCTCTGATTTTTCAGAATGGGGATGGAGGATTTATGTGGTTGGTTGGTTTTAGCCATAGTGGGAACGCATGTGCTTCACAAACCAAAATCAATGCTAGTAGCCTACGGGTTTCAGTTATCTACTGTAAAAACGCAAAAAACCATATTCAGTATATTCTAACGACAGCAAAAGATATTCATATTCAGTATATTCCAACGACAGCAAAAGATATTGTTAGAGTCTGGAGAGGATGAGCAGCAGTCAAACAATACCTCTATCGAAGGGTGAACAGTAAGCAAACAATACTTTTATCACAATGGATAGAGATTTTCTTTTAGTGAGAACATTTGCTCTATATGTACCTGCATAAATGAAACAGCTTAATATGTATCTGAATAAATAACACAATAATATGTGTATGATGTGATAGTGTGTTAGCGAAACTAGAAATAAATTTGGGGGATCCTACTACCCCGAAACCCTATATATAAATATATGTATGCGCCTCATTCGCAGATTACTTTCTTCCAAAATTCCTCATCCAAGACGATGTCTTCTCCAAAGATGATCACACTGAAAACCAACGACCAGCAGATTTTCCAAATTGAAAAATCCGCCGCGGTTCTTTCGCAAACCCTAAAGCACATGATTGAGGACAATTGTGCAGACAATGTAATCCCTCTCAGCAACGTGGATGGAAAAACCATGGCTAGAGTCATCGAATACTGCAACCTGGCAAAAGAAATAGACTGTGATGTTACGGGATTCTGTGGAGGTCTCGAGGAGTCCGGTTTTCAGATGCTGATTGATGTCTTTGTGGCATCGAATTATCTTGAAATCAAAGGTCTACTTGATCTGTCAGCACATCTGGTGGCCGATAAAATCAAGGATATGCAACCGGAGGAAGTTCGTGAAATCTTTAATATCAAGAACGATTTTGATCCAGAGGAAGAAGCAGCCATCCGCAATCAGTATCCTTGGGTCTTTGAGCCATGAGCAAACCCTTGCCCTAATATTCTGGTGAATTCTTTGATGCTTTATTCCATTGTTTGTATTTCGGATTTTCTACAATGGATTGATCTTGATTTATCAAGATTTGAGTTCTTTTATGCTGTTTTTCTTTTTCTTTTACTTTTACTTTTTTCTTTTCATCTTGTGAGTTGAACGAAGGAGGAAGGTGATGATTTAATTCTTTAATGAAGATCTTCCTTCAGAATCTTTGCATGATTATTATTCGGTTGAGATCAGGAGAGACAAACTGAAATAAAATATGAGGTCTCCAATCACGCAGTGACACATATACACAAAGGAAATAGGTTTAAAATTTTTTTGTTTTAAAAAAAGAGTTTCTTATACACGTGACCGCGCGTGCTTGGAGTCCTTATATTTTGTCTCAATTATCTCAAAACAATGTGACCAATATTGGAGGATCTTTCTTATCCAAGATCTTAATATAGTCCACCAGGAAGAAAATTGAAAATCTAGACGAAAATCGGCTGAAAGCAATCTGAGCCGAATCATTTGCCAGGATCAACGAATCTTCTCCTGCTAAAAGAATTTTAACTCTTTAATGGGATTTCAAAAATGAAAGCATCGAACTCAGTTTGACTTCAAATCATTGGAAGTTTTGTTGGGGTTTTCTTGAGTCCCCTTTTTTTTTTAATGGGTTGCCCCGAGGTATCCTTCCAGCCGAAAGCCAGAAGACTAATCCTCCGTCTCTGCGGTCAGCACACGAAGTGGTAGGGACTGGCCAAATGGTTTGCTCTATTCACATGAACGGGGATCGAACCCCCAACCGGACGAGGTGGTGAACCACTACGCCAACCATGTTGGTTTTCTTGAGTCCCCTTTGCTGAAGCGGAAAAGTGAATTCAGCTATGGGGTCAACTAGTTTCAACCAATTGTGACCGGTTACGACTTACCGCCGGTCACAGCCTGAATTCGTGAATATATACTATTTCTTTTTGCAAGCTATCACTAAATTGGTTACGATTAAATTATACTTGATCGACACATCTGGACGTAATTTTATTATGGGTCATCAGGAAATAACTTATGTGTGTTTCTAACATATAGTTATGGATACGTACATCCGATCCTCATATCTCGCTATAGGCAGGAGGCAATGTGGTAATATTGTTGTTGTTGTTTTATTGGACTGTACTTTTTTTTTTTGAAATAGACTTATGGTTTGAGTTGTATATTTACATTAGTATGGTGTATTAAACTAGTTTTAATAGTTGTATGTTTTAATTGTTAGAAAATAATTAGATTTAGAGAAATAAATACAATATGAATAAACATGCATGTGTATCTTCTTCAATTCGAGATGTATTTTTTTTGTCCAAAGTTGTATCTTTCTTCTTTATGCAAGTTGTATATTTGCATTATTATGTTCTATCTTTTTATATATAGTTGTATGCTTTTTTAAATAGTTGTATATTTTGATCGTTAGCATTAAATAATAATTTAATGAGCAATAAATACAATAACAATAGACATGCTTACCTATCTTTGTATTTATGATTTGTATTTTTTAGTCCAAATTCGTATCATTTTAAAAAAAAAAAAAACTTTTTTTAGTGTAATTTCTATTTTTTACCTTGTTATGTTATATCCTTTTAGTTTTAGTTGTATGTTCTTTGAAATAGTTGTATATTTGATAGCAATAAATGAAATATCAATAAACGCGTTTGTGTCTCTATCTATTTATGATTTGTATTTTGCGAGTCCAAAGTTGTAACATTCTTTTTTTTGAAGTGCTGTATGTTTCGCTATTTTGTCTCAGTTGTATATTTACCTTATTATGTTGTATCTTTTTATGTTTAGTTGTATGTTTTTTTTAAAGAGTTGTATGTTTTGCGTGTTAGCTTTAAATAATTAAATTATGAGTAATATCAATAAATATGCATTTGCATCTTAATACTTGTGAGGTTTATCTTTTTAATCCAAAGTTGTATCTTTTTTCTAAATAGTTACGTTTTTCATTTTTGCGCTAAAACATTAGATTGTCGGTATTCAATGCTATAATCTGTCTATTAATAAGTTTATATTAATCAGACTTTTTAAAAAGAATTATTTGCGAGATGAATTGATAGAGACTTTTGAAAACATAAGGACCAACCTAAATGAGAAGAATAAATTACAATGCTAAATTGCAAGAAGATTACATGGACCAAAGGCATGTTATATTACACAATAATTAAATTTGTATTTTTCATGGTTGTCTCTTGCTTCTAGTATTTTATGAGGACATGTCACGTTCGTGCTTTTGTTTTTGGAATAATAGATTTATATGCTCACAAATGTGATCAATAAGATAAACAAAGTCTACCACTTTTTTTTTTCATAAGTCTTACTTTCTACGTATTGAAATGAATTTGGAGCAACTGATAACGTTGTTGCTTTGCGATCTTGATGTTATGGGTTCGAGTAATGGAAACAACCTCTTACACAAAGTGTAGGGTAATGCTGCGTACATCAGATGACAAAAGCAGTCTGGCCTCTCCTTAGACCCTACGCAAACACGGAAGACTAGTGCACCGGAAATGATATTTTTTACTTTCTACGTATTTTTGTCCTTCACATATAGTTATTCTAAATGCTAAATTATGTTAATAATGTTGAAAATTGCATGATCTCAGTTCTAAAGATAAATTTGGGTATTTAGTTGATTTTGATCTCTTGAGACAGGTACTTGTTTGTTTGTTATATTTAATGCATACGTAGAGTTTGATTTCATTGTCAAAATGCGTGAGAAAAAAAATGAAAATATGATCAGCAATCAACAAAGAGATAATAATCATGCAAAGATTCTGAAGGAAGATCTTCATTAAAGAATTAAATCATCACCTTCCCCCTCCGTTCAACTCACAAGATGAAAAGAAAAAAGTAAAAGAAAAAGAAAAAGAGAAACAGCATAAAAGAACTCAAATCTTGATATCTCAAGATCAATCCATTTTAGAAAATCCGAAATACAAACAATGGAATAAAGCATAAAAGCATTCACCAGAATATTATGACAAGGGTTTGCTCATGGCTCAAAGACCCAAGGATACTGATTGCGGATGGCTGCTTCTTCCTCTGGATCAAAATCGTTCTTGATATTAAAGATTTCACGAACTTCCTCCGGTTGCATATCCTTGATTTTATCGGCCACCATATGTGCTGACAAATCAAGTAGACCTTTGATTTCAAGATAATTCGATGCCACAAAGACATCAATCAGCATCTGAAAACCGGACTCCTCGAGACCTCCAAAGAATCCCGTAACATCACAGTCTATTTCTTTTGCCAGGTTGCAGTATTCGATGACTCTAGCCATGGTTTTTCCATCCACGTTGCTGAGAGGGATTACATTGTCTGCACAATTGTCCTCAATCATGTGCTTTAGGGTTTGCGAAAGAACCGCGGCGGATTCTTCAATTTGGAAAATCTGCTGGTCGTTGGTTTTCAGTGTGATCATCTTTGGAGAAGACATCGTCTTGGATGAGGAATTTTGATTGGAAGAAAGTAATCTGCGAATGAGGCGCATACATATATTTATATATATATAGGGTTTCGGGGTAGTAGGATCCCCCAAATTTATTTCTAGCTTCGCTAACACACTAGCACATCATACCCATATTATTGTATCATTTATGCAGATACATATTAAGCTGTTTCATTTATGCAGGTACATATAGAGCAAAGGGTCTCAGTAAAAGAAAACTCTCTATCCATTGTGATAAAGGTATTGTTTGCCTACTGCTCACCCTCCCCTGGATAGAGGTATTGTTTGCATGCTTCTCATCCTCTCCAGACTCAAACAATATCTTTTGCTGTCGTTGGAATATACTGGATATGAATATTTTTTTGCTGTCGTTAGCATATACTGGATATGGTTGATTGGTTCATTCATAATTTTTGCGTTTTTACAGTAGATAACTGAAACCCGTAGGCTACTAGCATTGATTTTGGTTTGTGAAGCACATGCGTTCCCACTATGGCTAAAACCAACCAACCACATAAATCCTCCATCCCCATTCTGAAAAATCAGAGAGATAACTTTGTTGGAGAATTAAAGGTCTGGGCTTTGGCCCATCGTTGGAGATTGGAAGATTTGGGCTTTGGCCCATTAATGAATGTTGCAAAACTTGGTTGAGCAACGTACTTTGAGCTTAATGAGTTTCCGATAATGATAATCGAAAACTAATGAATCTTTAATTATCTACGTGACGAGTAGTTAATTTTAGGATGTGGAATCACTCAATTACGATGTTGTGTGAATATGAAATTAATGCTCAAAGTGGATGGAAAATGTGGTGGATGGGTGACGTGTCACCCTTATGGAGGAATATCACGTTGGATGTGTCCATGTGGTGTAAAAGCTTCTGACGGACATCGATCGATGACTTCGATCGATCGATGTCACTTCGATCGATCGATGTCATCGATCGAAGTTGATCAGGAAGCTTCGATCGATTGATTGATCGATCAAAGACGATCAGAGGACATCGATCGATCATATCGATCGATCGATGTCTCTTAGATCGATCAATGTGATCGATTGAAGTACTTTGTCCGACATCGATCGATCACATCGATCGATCGATGTCACTTCGATCGATCGATGTGATCGATCGAAGTCGGACAGCGTGCAGAATCGTTCTGTTTGTGCTGTTAGGTTTCAAACTTGAAACCAACATTATCCTCCCACAAAAGATAAGATCAGTCTGTTGTGATCTAACGGTGGCAGGGAAGGCAGTTTTGATCTAACGGCCGAGATTTACACTGTCTTAACCGCTTAACCGAATATGGTTTCCATCTAACGCTCCAGGTTTAAACCTGCTAATCTATCTTCGATCTAAAGGCTGAGATTAAACCTTCCTAATCTAGATAGGAGGTTTTAATCTAACGGCCTAAATCAAACTATGGTTTTGATCCAACGGTCACGGTACCTTGTTCTCCAACCGACTCTCCTATATAAAGAGGGCAAAGGGTGCATTCATTTTACACCTTGCTCTAAGCATCTCATAAAGCATTCTGCATTCATAGCACTTGAAGCTTGCATTACGTCCGGGAGAAGTCAGGACATTCGAAGGTTCGAAAGAGTTCAAGTTCAGCAGTGCCGCTCAACTGAACAGGTACCCGTTGTATCCTGGGAGACGATTGCTCACACCGGTTGGGCACAGTATACCGGAGCAATACGTCTTAAGGACAGAGTCCTCGACTCGCCCCGGGTTTATCATTCCATACGCACACACTAAACGACTGCGTCTTAGTGCAGGAGTGATTGTCTCCAACAATCTTAAGATGTATTTTTCAATTACTTCCTGTACTGTTTTGTTTATTGAGCAAAGGCAGTTTCGTACTGATTTGCAGTCTTCTTCTACTCATTCTTGGACCTGAGTCTGTTCTGATCTTTACGTTTTGATCGAACTGAACAGGAATGGAACACGAGAGCTCTAACTCTGTTCAAGGCTTCAATGGTGCTCACTCCGTGTCTGCACCTGAAGGGGCTAACAACGTTGCTGCCGGACCGCAGTTCAATACGGTTCCGTTGGCACCAACTGGAGGGCCTCAGATGAACCCGGCTGCCACTGCTGCTCATGTGGAGAAGCCGGAAAAATTTGCCGGCAGTTTTTCCAAGAGGTGGCAGCAGAAGATGCTGTTCTACCTTACGGCGCTGGGACTGGCCAGAATGCTAAGCGAGGATCCACCTGTGGCTGAGCCTGTGGAGGATCAACAACAGAATATGCAAAACGCCTTGGGTGCTGAGGCCTGGGCGTATACAAATTTTTGTTGTTTAAATTTGATTCTGAGTTTCCTAGATAATACTATCTATGGCGTGTTTTGTACATATAAAACTGCAAAAGCTTTGTGGTCGGCTTTAGATAAAAAGTATCGCACAGAGGATGCGGGTACGAAAAAGTTGATAGTTGGGAAGTTTCTTGACTATAAAATGTTAGATTCCAAAACTATAATTTCGCAGGTGGAAGAAATACATATGTTGGTTTTTGAAATGGAAGAGGAGGGCATGGCGCTCAGTGAATCTTTCCAGGTTGCAGCTGTGATTGAGAAGCTGCCTCCTTCGTGGAGGGAATTTAAGAGCTATCTCAAACACAAGCGAAAAGAAATGAAAATGGAGGACTTGATTGTTCGTCTTCGCATTGAGGAGGACAATCGACGTGCCGAAAGGAAGCCGTCCACATCTTCTGGTCAAGCCAAGGCTCATGTTGCTGAGGCGAAGAACAAGGAGAAAAATAACACTTTGAGCGTGAACGTCAAGGGCAAGGAAATTGCAAAGAAGTTCACAGGTAAATGTTATAATTGTGGTAAACCAGGGCATAAAAGCAGTGAATGCCGAAAGCCCAAAAAGACTCAGAATAAAGCAAAAGCAAATCTGGTCGGCGCAATGGAAGACTTGAACCTCTGCGCAGTGGTGACTGAGTGCAACGCAGTGGGAAACCCGCGTGAATGGTGGGTGGACACAGGGGCCACTCGACATGTTTGTGCGAACAGGGCCATGTTCAGAGAGTACGTGCCCACGACAAACAATGAGCAATTGTTCATGGGAAACTCCAACAGCTCGAAGATCAAAGGATCGGGCAAGGTAATCCTGAAACTGACTTTAGGAAGGGAGTTGACTCTGCAGAATGTGCTGCATGTTCCTGACATAAGGAAGAATCTGGTTTCTGGCGCGCTGCTAGTCACTCATGGATTCAAGCTTGTTTTTGAGGCAAACAAATTTACACTTTCTAAGAGGGGTGTATTTGGGTAAATGGTATCTTTCTGATAACATGTTCAAATTGAATGTTATGACAATTGTACCCAAGAATGTTACGCCCACTGAGGCTAATAAAATTGTTTCCTCTTCTGCTTACATGCTTGAGTCTTCCTGTTTATGGCATTTTCGGTTGGGACATGTTAATTATAAGTCAATACAACGAATGATTAATCTTGACTTGTTGCCCAAACTGGACTTTAGTAATAAAGAAAAATGCCAAATATGTGTTGAAGCGAAATTAACAAAAGCGCCATTTCCTTCAACAGAACGAAACACTGAATCGTTGGATTTAATTCATACAGATTTGTGTGATTTAAAGTTTGTGCAAACAAGAGGTGGTAAAAAGTATTTTGTAACTTTTATCGACGATTGCACACGATACTGTTATGTATATTTGCTAAGTAGCAAAGATGAGGCCCTTGATGCTTTCAAGGATTATAAAAATGAAGTTGAGAATCAACTTAGCAAACGAATTAAAGCAATTCGTAGTGATAGAGGTGGCGAATATGATACACCGTTTAATGAATTCTGTTCAGAACATGGCATTATTCATCAAACGACTGCGCCATATTCACCTCAATCGAATGGTATTGTTGAACGCAAAAACCGTACTCTAAAGGAGATGATGATTGCTATGTTGATAAGTTCGGGTTTACCTCGGAACTTGTGGGGGGAAGCAATTCTCTCAGCCAACGTCATTTTAAATAGGATTCTGTCCAAGAAGACGGATAAAACCCCGTATGAACTGTGGAAAGGCTATAAGCCTAGTTACAAATACTTGAAAGTGTGGGGGTGTCTGGCGAAGGTTGCTGTACCTAGACCAAGACAGGTGAAAATTGGGCCTAAAACAATTGATTGCATATTCGTTGGCTATGCAACGAACAGTAGTGCATATCGTTTCTTAGTGCACGAATCGGACATTCCTGAGATACATGAAAATGCTGTCATGGAATCGAGGAATGCAGTGTTCTTTGAAAATGTCTTTCCGAAGAAAGACAAAGACAGTGAAGAAGCTAGCACAAGTAAGCGAGTGCGTGAGACGACTCCTCAAGAAACTGAGGAACCTCGTTAAAGCAAACGAGCCAAAATACCGACATCTTTTGGATCATATTTTCTAACCTATATGGTAGAAAATGAGCCAAGGAACTTTTCCTAGGCTATGTCAACTCCAGAAGCTCCATTCTGGAAAGAGGCGGTTGACAGTGAAATAGACTCGATTCTTCAAAACCACACTTGGGAGTTGGTTGACCTTCCACCTGGAAGTAAACCACTTGGTTGTAAGTGGGTTTTCAAGAAGAAACTGAAAGAGGATGGGTCTATTGGGAAGTATAAAGCCAGGTTAGTAGCCAAGGGCTATAGACAGAAAGAAGGCTTTGACTTCTTTGACACCTACTCACCAGTGACTAGGATCACTTCCATAAGGATGCTAGTAGCGATTGCTGCAGTCTATGATTTGGAAATCCATCAAATGGATGTAAAGACTGCCTTTCTTAATGGTGAGTTAGAGGAAGAGATTTATATGGAACAATCCGAGGGGTTTGCCGTTCCAGGACAAGAAAGGAAAGTATGTAGACTTGTTAACTCCTTGTACGGACTTAAACAAGTACCCAAGCAATGGCATTTAAAGTTTGATCAGGTAATGATGTCAAATGACTTCAAGATCAATGAATGCGACAAGTGTGTGTACATTAAGAGCACACAAAATGCATATGTGATAGTATGTCTCTATGTAGACGATATGCTTATCATGGGCAGTACTCGTGACATCATCTTGAGTACAAAGAAGATGTTAACACGAAACTTTGATATGAAGGACATGGGAGTTGCCAATGTTATTCTAGGAATTAAGATTTCTAGGGTGACTGAGGGACTCATACTGTCACAAACTCACTATATTGAATCAGTTCTGAAACGATTCAATATGGATGATGTGAAATCGGTAAAGACCCCGCTCGACTTAAGTGTGCACTTAAGGAAAAATCGAGGTGAACCTGTAGCTCAGCTAAAATACTCTCAGGTGATCAGGAGTCTGATGTACATAACGAATTGTACGAGACCAGACTTAGCTTGTTCAGTAAACAAGTTGAGCAGGTTTAACAGTAATCCAAGTGATGATCATTGGAAAGCTCTTAACAGAGTAATGAGGTATCTGAGATACACAATGAATCTTGGATTACATTACACGAGATATCCAGCAGTATTAGAAGGATATTGCGATGCAAATTGGATATCAGACAGTAAGGACTCGAAGCCCACCAGTGGATACTTGTTCACGGTTGGTGGTGCTGTTGTGTCGTGGAAATCCACGAAACAAACGTGCATAGCTCGGTCTACTATGGAAGCTGAGTTCATAGCGTTGGACAAAGCTGGGGAAGAGGCTGAGTGGCTTCGGAATTTCCTGGAAGATATTCCGTGCTGGCCTAAGCCGATCGCTCCTATTAGCATACACTGTGATAGTCAGTCAGCTATAGGACGTGCTCAAAGCAGCATCTATAATGGTAAGTCACGACACATACGTCGAAGACATAACACCATTAAACAGTTGATCTCTAATGGCGTGATTTCCATTGATTATATAAAATCAATGGAGAATCTTGCGGATCCGCTTACAAAAGGCTTGCCTAGAGATCAGATGTCAAGACTGACAAACGGAATGGGACTAAAGCCCATAATGCAAGGATCTTTGTAACGGTAACCCAACCTTGTTGACTGGAGATCCCAGAATCTTGGTTCAATGGGACAACTAAGTTATGAAGATTCAGTTAGCACTTACTCATTCCGTCTGATAAAAGTGCTGTCTGCAGAGAATTTAGGGTAAGCTAAGGCTTTTAATGATGTCCTATATCTTGATGCGTCAAGTGGAGTATGGCAGAATACTCTTGATAGGAATCACCTATGTGAGTGTGAAGTGGGGCCGCTTCTATGAGAAAGTCTAGGAGGCAAGATTTCTCTAAAACACTTTCTGAAACCAGGTTGTTCATGGCCAAAACGAACACAACCATGAGAACCAAAAGGGTGTTAAAGGAAATATTGTGTGAGTATCGTTGTCTTGGTTCACAACAAAGGCTGACTAGTTCAAGACATCAAGTCACTAATTAGCCGAGTGAATCCGATGGTACATCACTATGAAAGGTTCAAAGCCAGAAGCTACCTCTTCTGATGCAATATTTTCTTGTCTGACTTCTCCTTAGAGTCTGCATATGCATTTGCATTAATTTCCATTCATGTGGGGGATTGTTGGAGAATTAAAGGTCTGGGCTTTGGCCCATCGTTGGAGAATGGAAGATTTCGGCTTTGGCCCATTAATGAATGTTGCAAAACTTGGTTGAGCAACGTACTTTGAGCTTAATGAGTTTCCGATAATGATAATCGAAAACTAATGAATCTTTAATTATCTACGTGACGAGTAGTTAATTTTAGGATGTGGAATCACTCAATTACGATGTTGTGTGAATGTGAAATTAATGCTCAAAGTGGATGGAAAATGTGGTGGATGGGAGACGTGTCACCCTTATGGAGGAATATCACGTTGGATGTGTCCATGTGGTGTAAAAGCTTCTGACGGACATGACTTCGATCGATCGATGTCACTTCGATCGATCAATGTCATCGATCGAAGTTGATCAGGAAGCTTCGATCGATTGATTGATCGATCAAAGACGATCAGAGGACATCGATCGATCACATCGATCGATCGATGTCTCTTAGATCGATCAATGTGATCGATTGAAGTACTCTGTCCGACATCGATCGATCACATCGATCGATCGATGTCACTTCGATCGATCGATGTGATCGATCGAAGTCAGACAGCGTGCAGAATCGTTCTGTTTGTGCTGTTAGGTTTCAAACTTGAAACCAACATTATCCTCCCACAAAAGATAAGATCAGTCTGTTGTGATCTAACGGTGGCAGGGAAGGTAGTTTTGATCTAACGGCCGAGATTTAAACTGTCTTAACCGCTTAACCGAATATGGTTTCCATCTAACGCTCCAGGTTTAAACCTGCTAATCTATCTTCGATCTAAAGGCTGAGATTAAACCTTCCTAATCTAGATAGGAGGTTTTAATCTAACGGCCTAAATCAAACTACGGTTTTGATCCAACGGTCACGGTACCTTGTTCTCCAACCGACTCCCCTATATAAAGAGGGCAAAGGGTGCATTCATTTTACACCTTGCTCTAAGCATCTCATAAAGCATTCTGCATCCATAGCACTTGAAGCTTGCATTACGTCCGGGAGAAGTCAGGACATTTGAAGGTTCGAAAGAGTTCAAGTTCAGCAGTGCCGCTCAACTGAACAGGTACCCGTTGTATCCTGGGAGACGATTGCTCACACCGGTTGGGCACAGTATACCGGAGCAATACGTCTTAAGGACAGAGTCCTCGACTCGCCCCGGGTTTGATTTATTTTATCATTCCATACGCACACACTAAACGACTACGTCTTAGTGCAGGAGTGATTGTCTCCAACAAACTTTAATCACATGTTTCCATGAAATGTTGGATCTACATGGTAGATCCATTACCCGAGGATCTCTTAAGAGAACACAAAAGCAAAGTAAATAAATGCGGAAGTGTACCTTACTCCATTGGTTAACGCTGTAGGGATTCTGACACGCGTAACATTAGTAACATATAATATATAACATACATAAGTCCACATATATTTGATATGTAACTTTAGTCACACGTGTCGTGCACTACACGTATGAGCATATCAAATCCAACAATCTCCCACTTGGACTATGTATGTTTATGTTACTTCTTTGAGCTCCTTTACTAAATGGCCTATAGTGTAATCAACTTAGTCCGGTCCACTCAGTCAATGCCAATAAAAGAAACAAGCAGTACGTCGCCACACTTATGGGTGACGGGTCCCGAATAATGAATCATGATACCAACATTAACTGAATGACATGGATGCTAGAATGGATGTGTAGTGTGGAAATTACATGCTATGTGATCGTACATGCCAATTTCCAACTTGGTCCTACTTAATGAGATCGACAGAATTCAGAATGAAAGTCGCAAATAATATACAATCCTGAAAACTGCAGCACAACTTAAACTGTAGTGTACATTACAATGAATGTCTGAAACAATGTTCTTTATTGAGCACTACAAAATGTAATCAACAGGCTCCCACTAAAGCTGAATATCTTTGGCTGTACCAATACCTATACGAGCCAATGCCCATGAAACACCATAGGTATTACCCCTTTGGTCAAGGGATCAGCCACCATAAGATCTATGCCTATGTCCTCGATGCTAATCAGACCATTCTGAATTATCTCTTTAACAACCAGATACTTAATGTCTATGTGTTTCGACTTAGACGAACTCTGGTTGTTGTTTGAATATAGCACCACAGAGTTATTGTCACAATAGACTTTCGGAGGTCTCTGAATAGTCTCTACAATATGCAGCTCTGTGACAAAGTTGCGAAGCCATATCGCTTGACTGGAAGCATGGTAGCATGATACATACTCAGCTTCCATGGTAAATGGTGCAACTAGCGATTGCTTTGCACTTTTCCATGAGATAGCGCCTCCTGCCAGCAAAAAAATGTAGATGCTGGTGGACTTCATGCTATCCTGGCATCCACAGAATCGGAATCTGTGTACTCAATGATCTCCAACTTTTCAGATTTCCGATACGTCAGTATGTATTGTTTTGTTCTTTATGATACACACACTCGTCAACTTGATTTACCTCAACACCGAATGAGGTAAAGACTTGTGCAAACTTAAAATACCACTTTCGAGACGCTTGCTTTAGTCCATAAATGGATTTCTTAAGTCGACAAACCATTCTTTTATTTTTGATCTCCCACTTCAAAACGAGGTGGTTGAATCATGTATATGGTTTAGTCGATGTCACCATTTAGAAAAGCAGTTTTAACATCCATTTGATGTAACTCAAGACGAAAGGATCGTCTTAGTGGTACATGTTCTTGAGGTATTGATGGTTCCTCAACTGCATCAGTAGTTCCTCGTCCATCAGAAACGATTTCTATAGGTTCCTGTGGACCAGAACTACTAGGGATTAGATCGTTAGATGTGTGTATCCTTAGTAGAATCTCACCAATGATTGGTTCGATTCGCATATTTACACCATCAGAACGATCTTCTTCTAAATAAGTGATCTGCCGATGCAAACCATTTCCCCCCAGAACCGAAATATCCTCAAAGAACTGTGCTGAATTCGTCTCAAATATAGTTCTTGCTAACGGGATCATAAAATTTGTACCTCCGTGAAAAAACCAAAGAACAAAACAACATATAAGTCAATATCAACTGCAATATAACTTAAGTTCAAATCAAGTATAGAACACTTCCATCTTCCAAAAATCTTTCAATGTTAAGTGCTCTTTGGAGTCTCCTTAACATTGTCCAACAATTGGGGTGTAGAAATTGATGCAGCGATACACCATACGTAAACTAGTCACCTTCCTTTGGGCCGATGAACTAGTCACGTATTTCCTTATTATCGCCGGACTTTTTCAATTACTACAATGTGACATATGTGACTTCGACAACTACGTCTTCCTTTGGGCCGACTAATAGCTGTGCGAAGCACATACACACCTGTCACAAACTTAACAATTGCACACGCGATGATATGATTGCCGCACTTTAAGGGGATCATATTAAAGCCATACATTTGCTAAGATGCGTATCCTTATGTATCTATACACAATTGCAGCTTATCAACTAACATGTAGATTTATGTTTGACCGTAACGTATGCATCCAAACATACACATACTTGAACCCGTGCATTTTCTTCAAACTTTGAGTTGCCACTGTAATTCTCAAAATCAAGAAAATAACGCCTCATTGATAATTCTTAAAATCAATGAAGATTTATCAATCAATGCCGTTTGTGACATAACCGAATGATGAAACTTTATGAAGGTCTGAAGTGAACCGATTTGGCAATACCCAGTAATCTTGACAGTATTGCCATTGCGCACAATTCTCAGACAGTATTGCCATTGCACACAATTCTCAGGCCACCGGTAGAGTCACTATCCGTAGACGGTCTCGCTTAAGAACCGGTTTTCTAAGACAGAACCATGTGCATGGTGTATTTATCACAACTTCATTATTCATGTATCACAATCAAATATATTTGATCGATAATGATTGTCAAAATGGGATCCTTGTGGTCAAATCATCCAGTCAAACTGATTAATATGTACAATCACACTGGATAATGTTAAATGTATTATGTTACAGCAATTGACAAAATGTCATATGCTGTTAGGTCCCTTAGAACACACTAGAATGGGGGGTTGAATAGTGTGTTCACCAAGTATGGATATTTTATGGCTATTTTTCGTTTTGAAGTGCAACCAATACTTGGGTGTGTTCTTTAGAAGGAATAAAGACTTGCAAGATAATAAAGAACACAAGTATGTATAGAGGTTCAAGTCAAATGACTCTACTCCTCTACCTTCTTGATGTTTCACAAGAAGGATTTTGAAATGGGGTTTGTTATTTCTTTTGGGGGAAACAACAAACAAAGAACAAAATCCAAATATAGAAAAACTAGGCACTTTGCCTAGACCACAACCGAGAGATCTAACCCTTTGAAGTCTAGCCTCCAAAGATCTTCTTTGCCCTCAAAGAAATCTTGTAGGGAGAATAGTGCACCACACACTATCAACTAACCCTTCAAAGTCTAGAAATCTCAAACAAGAAGCACCCTTGCTTCTTGACCAACAATCTACCCAATCTCTCACAATATGATCTCACCAAGAAGAAGACTCTTCTTCTTCTTACAATAATCACTCTCAACAATAAAGTAAAAATATACAAAGATTACAAGTATTTTGAGAGCTTGAGCTTGAGAGAATTTGAGAGCTTGCAAAGTAGAAAGTTGGAGAAGAAAAATGGAGGAAACCCTTCTTTTATCAACCTTCAAATTTCTTTCCGTTTGAAAGTCTCTGCACACCCAATAATGGGCTTTGGCAGCTTGTGATGGTACCTTATCATCCTTGAAGATCTTCTCTTGGCATGTAGCAAGACTCTTTGGAGAAAGTCCAAATCCATGGCCAAGAATGGAAAACTGGCAACTTCAGATGTGAGAGAAAACCTGTGAAAATTATACTAAAGGAAGGGGGTACAAAGAGTCAACTGGTTAGAAAGTGAAGCACAGATACTTTTGAACCGTTGGTCACATGAAGTGCCTAAAGTGTCTAAAGCATAGGCGTTCGATGTAACATTGAGCGCTTAATGTGAAAGAGAACAGTCGTTCGAAGTCACATTAAGCGCCTTATGTTGGCAACTGAAGGCGTTCGAAGTCACATGAAGCGCCTAATGTAGCACTTCATGCTTGTTCGAACTGAAACTGACATTTTCTCAGAAAAGGACTTTGGGAGAGCGTGTCCATTCAGAGAAAAGTACTTTTGACTTGGTGAAACACTTGAAGCGCCTAATGTAGGCGTTCGAAGTGTTCGCACTTTTCATCAGGACACATGAAGCGCCTAATGTAGGCGTTCGAAGTGTCCTGACTTTCATACACTTCACATGAAGTGCCTAATCTAGGCGTTCGAAGTGTACGCACATCCAGACACTTCACATAAAGCGCCTAATGCAGGCATTCGAAGTGTACTGGACTCCACCAAGGTACATTAAGTGCCTGAAGTGGGTGTTCGAAGTACACTGACTTCAAACACACAACATGAAGCGCCTAATCTGATTTTCCAAGTGCCAACCTTGTGCAAATCATCAAAACCAAAACATATCTTAACATATGCATGTACTATGATGCCAAGTTACTGAAGGTTTAAAATATATATATGTATTCAAAAGACTCAGCAAAGGAAAAGAAATTAACTTCAGCAATGAAGGAAAATGAAGCTTCAGCAATTGATTTTCCCTTCCGTTACAAAAAATTCCCCTCAGCACTTGTGCATCACACCTTTATATAATAAGCAAAATGGAAGATTGAATTGCCTTAAACTAATGAAACGTAAACTTTAATTTTTTTTTATTTTTTTCCAAATAAAACGTTTCCCCAAAATTAATAGGCATTAATCTTCCGTTTTGATAAATAACGTTTTCTTGCTAATTGGGGATAAATCAAAGTCATCAACAAGAATGAATTTCCATCCAGTGTCATGTTTTCAGAAGACCACCTTTATCAAATACTGAAAGCATATGCGAGTTACAACTCAAATTTAAGAATTTCTTTCGAAAACAAAACCGCTTGTTCACTCGCAAGTCAATGAACATGTGAAGACGTTTCGCCAAATAAATTATTGCCTTTAATTTAAACGTTTTGATAAAACGTTTTGCAATAATTTATTCTAACCGTTTCACATTAATATATAAATGCAATGTTGTACTATGACTGTATCACATTAGTATATCAGTACAATATCAAACATTACAACATTAATATATGCAAATATGTAGCGTTCAATATGCAAATGCTAAATGCATCAGAATGTAATTCCATGTTTGCAAATGAATGGCTCCTGAACCTCTGTTGTCTAAACATCAAATATGATAGTGTCCACGTTATGTTAGGTCCCTTAGAACACACTAGAAGGGGGGTTGAATAGTGTGTTCACCAAGTATGGATATTTTAAGGTTATTTTTCGTTTTGAAGTGCAACCAATACTTGGGTGTGTTCTTTAGAAAGAATAAAGACTTGAAGGAAAATAAAGAACACAAGTATGTATAGAGGTTCAAGTCAAATGACTCTACTCCTCTACCTTCTTGATGTTTCACAAGAAGGATTTTGAAATGGGGATTGTTATTTCTTTTGGGGGAAACAACAATCAAAAACGAAATCCAGAAAATACAAAAACTAGGCACCTTGCCTAGACCACAACCAAGAATTCTAACCCTTTGAAGTTTAGCCTCCAAAGATCTTCTTTGCCCTCAAAGAAATCTTGTAGGGAGAATAGTGCACCACACACTATCAACTAATCCTTCAAAGTCTAGAAATCTCAAACAAGAAGCACCCTTGCTCCTTGACCAACAATCTACCCAATCTCTCACAATATGGTCTCACCAAGAAGAAGACTCTTCTTCTTCTTAAAATAATCACTCTCAACAATAAAGTAAAAATATACAAAGATTACAAGTATTTTGAGAGCTTGAGCTTGAGAGAATTTGAGAGCTTGCAAAGTAGAAAGTTGGAGAAGACAATGGAGGGAACCCTTGTTTTATCAACTTCAAAGTTTCTTCCCGTTTGAAACCCTCTGCACTGACATTAATGGGTTTTGGCATCATGTGTTGGTGAGTCCTCATCATTGGAGATCTCCCTTTGGCATGTAGCAACATTCTTGGAGAGATTTCAAAATGAATGCCAAGAAAGGAAACCTGAAACCTTCAGCAGAGAGGAGCTTGTGAAAAAGACACTAAAAGGGGAGGGTACAAAGAGTCAACTGAATGTTAAAAAGTGAAGTTTAAGACCTTTGTAACGTTGGTCACATGAAGCGCCTAATGTGCTAAAAGCACAGGCGTTCGAAGTGACATTGAGCGCTTGATGTGAAAATGAACAGTCGTTCGAAGTCACATCAAGCGCCTAATGTAGGCTTCTTAAGTCGTTCGAAGTCACATGAAGCGCTTAATGTGGCTCTTCATGCTTGTTCGAACTAACTCTGACTTTTTCCCAGAGAAAGTACATAGGAGTACGTGCCCATTCAGGGAAAAGTACTTTTGGCTTGGTGGACAGCATAAAGCGCCTAAAGAGGCGTTCAAAGTGTTCGCACTTTTCAACAGGCCACATGAAGCGCCTAATCAGGCGTTCAAAGTGTCCTGATTTTCAAACACTTCAGATGAAGCGCCTAATCTAGGCGTTCGAAGTGTTCGCACATCCAGACACTTCACATAAAGCGCCTAAAGTAGGCGTTCGAAGTGTACTGGACTCCACCAAGGTACATTAAGCGCCTAATGTAAGCGTTCGAAGTATACTGACTTCAACACACACACATGAAGCGCCTAATCTCTTGTTCAAAGTGCCAAATTGTGCAAATCATCAAAACTCAACATATTCTAACATTCTCCCTCTTTTTGATGATTTCACAACGTGCATAGCTTATCAAAGCTCCCCCTTAACATATGCTCCCCCTCCCTAGATGCAACCAAAAAAATAACTTGAACAAAACAAAGTGATGAGACAATTCTAATGAACATCAACAACGAAATATCAAGTAATAAATTTCATTGAACACTAGCATGAAAATTTCTCCACCAACAACAAAAAAATAAGAGAATTTACATAGCACCACCACTTGGTGGTGTAAAACCACTGAAACCAAAGCCTACACTAGCGGCAAAATCTGTGAATCCACCCATGGATCCTCCAACATCTCCCGAGCCACTAGCATCACCACCACCGCCACTGCCATCAGCACCACCACCAGCACCACCACTTTCTCCCCCTAAATCATCAAAATTAGAAGGAAGAGCCCATGGACAGACTTGCATGAATGCATTGCGAAATGCAGTCATGCGAGCTTCATTCCGTACATGCCGAGCTTCATGCTCAGCATCACGAAGATGCAGCTGTTGAACAGTCTGTTCAAGCGCAGCAATGCGTGATAGTAATTCAGGAGAATTACTACCACCAGCAGCATCTTGAGGTCCCTCCGCGACCTCGTCATCATCAGGAATGGTGGTGGCCTTGCGTTTTTGCGAGTCAATGGCCTGGGCGATATTGTAGTGATCATAGACGTCAGATTTGGTAACTGGGGTCAAATCATCATCAGAAATATCAACACCTTTCGATTTTAACAATATTGTGATAATATTGGCAAAAGGTAAAGCTTTCGACCCTTTTCGGAGAGCTGCAAACATGACTTCTATGAAAATCCAGGCGAGATTCAGCTGGGTCAGATGTTTGAGACGGTAAGATACATAGAAATCCATGTTACTAGGATTTCTAGTAGCCTTACCATTGATGCAGTAGGTGACCACCGCTAGCAAGATGCGATCCACCAATGGTATGTTCTGAGTCTTTTTAGAGGGGAAATACCCCAAATCAAATTTAACGTCCTGCTCATGGACTCCGTATTTGACACTCCAGTCAAACACAGAGAAATCAGTCAATCCCTCGTTTCGGATTCTCAGGACTTCACAAATTTCAGGAATAGTGAAGCTGAGAGGAGTACCATCAATAACAGTGTTGAGGGAAAAAGGTTGAGACTCAGATTGTGGAGTGACCCACAAATTTGAATAGAATAGCCGGGTGTGTTCGCGGGAGTATTTTTGCATATCAGACCTGGACCAAAGAGATGTCCAGCCCTGATGTTCCAACAGAGGAACAACTTCAAAAGCAGTGCTCGTCTCAGGAAGATTGCTGAGATTGAGCAATTTCAGAGGGATAATAAGACGATTGGATGCTACCCATTCTCGGAATAGCATCCCGGAGTAGTAGGAGACATGAGCACCTTTGTCAATGGTGCGTGGAGGCTTCTTGATGTCAGGCTCAAATTTCTTCAACCAAGGAAAGTTGTCTTTGGTGAGCCCTTCACGAATGGTTGTGATTTCAGGCGGCTCAACAATTCCTTGTCCAGCCGTTTGTTTTTGCTTTTGAGTGCGTGGACGTTTGGAAGGACCAGCGGAAGCCATTGGATGAAAAGTTGGGAGAAAAAGAGAGGTCTTGAGAGTTGGGGCAAAAAGATGAAGTAAAGACGTGATGAAGGAATAGAGAGGAAGGTGGATTTTAAAGGGTGAAGAAGGGAAGGTGAAGGATTGATGGAGTAATGGTGGGAGAGAAGATTAATGGAAGAGTGGAGGAGTGGGAGAGAGGTTTGAGGAAGAAGATGAAAGAGTGTAGTGAATGGGGAAGAGGGAAGGGCAGACGTGGGGAAGTGGGAAGAGAAAGAGGCGGCAGAGAATTGATGGTCCTTGAATGGCGCGAAAACTGAAGAGGCGGCGGAAAGGACAGTGTAGAAATAGGGTTGAAGCGCCTAATGTGACTTCGAACGACTTCACAAAGTGGGATGAAGCGCCTAAAGTCACATTGAACGGTTGCGGAGATGCAGATTGAGCGCTTAATATCACTTTGAACGAGTGAACAAGCTTAGATAAAGCGCTTAATCCTACATCGAACGCCTTAGTAAAGGGACATAAAGCGCCTGATGTCACTTCGAACGAGTGACATCCTTAACATCAGGCGCTTGATGTGACATCGAATGCCTGAAGCAAGTGTGATGAAGCGCTTTATGTGTGCTGACTTGAAAATTTTTGAAATTTTACGAGCTCAAAACTCAAGATGGTTTTATCAACCCATGTTGAGCAACCCCAACCTACTTCTTATGGATACAAAGACATCACTAGGTAAGGGTTTCGTGAAAATGTCCGCTAATTGGTCTTGTGTAGGAACGAATTCCACACTTACCAAGTTCTTTTGTACACAATCACGGATAAAATGATACCTCACTTCAATGTGCTTGGTCCGACTATGTTGGACGGGATTTTGTGCAATATTAATGGCGGACGTGTTATCACACAAAATTGGCACCTTGGAGAAGTGAATGTTATAATCATTTAACGTATTTGTCATCCATAATAATTTTGCACAACATGAGGCGGCCGACACATATTCGGATTCCGCCGTAGAAAGAGACACACTGTTTTGTTTCTTGGAGAACCAAGAAACGAGACAATCTTCGAGGAACTGACAAGTTCCGGAGGTGCTCTTCCTATCAACTAGACTCCCCGCATAATCGGAGTCACAATAACCTCTTAAATCAAAACATGCATTCTTAGGATAAAATAAGCCAAATTTCAAAGTACTTCTAAGGTATCTAAGGATGCGTTTTACCGCAATAAAATGCATCTCCCTAGGATCACTTTGAAATCTAGCACATAAACATACTGCATGTAAAATATCGGGTCTACTAGCTGTTAAATAAAGTAGACTACCTATAATGCCACGATACAAGGTTACCTCGACATGCTTTCCCTTTTCATCCTTGCCAAGCTTTGCACTTGTGCTCATAGGAGTGTTCACCTCTCTTCCTTCACCAAAATTGTACTTTTTGAGCAAATCTCTTGTGTATTTGGTTTGGGAAATGTACACGCCATCTTCGGTTTGCTTGATTTGCAATCCAAGGAAATAATTTAGTTCGCCCATCATGCTCATCTCGAACTCGCCTTGCATAAGACTAGCAAATTGCTCACAAAGACAATTGTTAGTAGCACCAAAAATAATATCATCAACATATACTTGAACAATTAAATGATTTCTACCTTGTTCTTTTATGAACAAGGTAGTGTCAACTTTACCTCTTGAAAAACCATTATTAAGAAGAAAAGTGCTTAACCTCTCGTACCAAGCTCTTGGAGCTTGTTTGAGGCCGTAAAGAGCCTTTTTAAGTTTGAAGACATGATGTGGTGAATCATGACATTCAAACCCGGGAGGTTGTGCAACATACACTTTCTCTTGAATAACACCATTCAAGAAGGCGGATTTAACATTCATTTGGTAAAGTTTAAAATCCCTATAACAAGCATATGCCAACAACATCCTAATAGCTTCAAGCCGTGCTACGGGTGCAAATGTCTCATCAAAATCAATACCTTCTTCTTGACGGTATCCTTGAGCAACTAACCTAGCCTTGTTTCTAGTGACATTACCTTGATCATCCATCTTGTTACGAAAAACCCATTTCGTACCAATAATAGGATGATCGTGTGGTTTGGGAACTAACTCTCAAACATCACTTCTTTCAAATTGGTTTAATTCATCTTGCATAGCCAAGATCCAATTTTCATCAAGAAGTGCATCTTTAATATTTTTAGGCTCTATAAGAGAGACAAATGCATTCTCTCTATATTGCCTTCGTGTGGTGATACTCCTATTTAAATCACCTATGACTAACTCTTGAGGGTGAGAACTTTTGTGTTTAAATGATCTAGGAAGATTGGAGACATCACCTCCAACTTCCTCTTGATCATGTTCCGGAAGAGATGAACATTCATCATCAACATGAACCTCATGTTCCGGAGAGTGTGATGCATTCTCTACATTTTGTGTATCAACATGAGTATGAGAAATATTTCTATTTGACTCACTAAGTTCATTCACACAAGGTGGGGGAGTACCTTCAATAGGTTCAACTCTCAAATCAATGAAGATGTTTCCGTTTGGAGGATCATCAACGATCTCTCGTTGAGGAACGACCATAGGAACATCCTCAAGAATTTCTTCTTGAGGAGTCACATCTTCATCCTCTTCACAATCCTCATTAAGTTTAGGTTCGTCACTAAGTGACTCATTAAACTTAACATGGATTGATTCTTCCAACTTTTGACTCCTTTTGTTGAAAACACGAAATGCTTTACTATTTGAGGCATAACCTAAAAAGATACCTTCATCCGCTTTGAGGTCAAGTTTGTCCAAAGTATCTTTGGTATTAAGTATAAAACACTTGCAACCAAAGACTTTGAAATATCCAATGTTGGGAACTTTTCCATTCCAAAGCTCATAGGGTGTCAAATTTAGGTATGGTCTCAAATAGACACGATTGATCACATGGCAAGCGGCATTTACCGCTTCGGCCCAAAAATACTTAGGCAAACCGAACTCATTCAACATTGCTCTACACATTTCTTGTAGAGTTCTATTCTTTTGTTCGGCCACACCATTTTGTTGAGGAGTTCTAGGTGCCGAAAGGTCATGAGAGTATCCTTTGGATACACAAAACCTTTCGAAATCACCATCGAACTCACCACCACGATCACTACGGATGGTTTTAATGGTGTCACCCACATGATTTTCCAATCGTTTACTTAGACTTATAAACTCACTACATGCATCACTTTTCTTAGCTAGAAACATCACCCACGTATAACGAGTATAGTCATCTACTACCACGAAGGTATAATATTTACCACCCAAGCTTCTTGTTCCAACATCCCCATACAAATCCATATGAAGCAATTGTAGGGGCTTGGAGGTGGACATGTTTGTCTTGGGTTTGAAGCTTGTTTTCACAAGCTTCGCCTTTTGACAAGTATCACATAAGTCATGGTTTTCGAAACTCATTTTTGGAAGGCCTCGGACTTTATCATTTTCGCAAATAAATTTAAATGTTTTGAAACATACATGTCCGAGACGTCTATGCCATAGTTGCGTCAAATCATTTTTAGCAACTAGACAAGATACATTTTGAGAAACCAAATCATTGATGCTAAGTTTGTAAATATTTTTGAAACGCAAAGCCTCAAATAAGATCTTTTCTTCCTTTTTCACAACACACTTTGTTTTCAAAAACGTTACCTCATAGTTAGCATCACAAAGTTGACTGACACTTATCAAGTTAAACTTAAGACCTACAACATATAAGACGTCACTAAGAGAGACGGAATCGTTACCCACAATACCATGTCCTTTGATTTGGCCTTTGCTACCGCCAAAGTGGACAACTCCTCCGTCTTGCATAGTGAGTCTATGGAAGAGACATTTGTCTCCCGTCATATGGTTGGAACACCCACTGTCCACGACCCATTTGACCTTCTTGTCTTCGCTTTCTCCATTGAGTGCTAGGGCCTACAAAAGAACCATATGAAGTTGGTACCCTTTTTGTTTTGGGTCCTTGAAGGTTAGTCACCTTCATCTCGCCTTTCGGCACCCACACAAGATTCTTATTATTTTTAGCTCTACATACTCTTTCTACATGACCTTTCCTATTGCAATAAAAACATGTAGGAGTATGCTTGTGAGTTGGTGCATGCTTGTGCGAATACTTGTGTGTAGGCACATGTCGTGTTTCCTTTTTAGGAACCACCTTCTTTGGAATAGAAGAAGGTTTTTGTTTCACAACATGAACCAAAGGTTGTGATGCCTTTGGAGCATAAGCCTTTTGTTTAGGCATGTGCCTTTGCTTCTTCAAGGAGGTTTTGGACTCCTTGATCACTTGTGCTTGTTCCTTTTTATTTCCCTTCTTAGATGCATATACGGCACTAGGTTTGATTTTAGCTTTCATGCTTGGCCTAGATGCATCTTTGATCTCTACTTTTGTAGCACTTACCCTTGAATCATTTTTCTTATCCTCAAGGGCTTGAGCACATGATTTCATCAAATCATGTTTCTCTTCAAGTGCAATCACATGCATAGTTAAAAATATATCATGCTCAAGTTGTAATGCAATGTGATCTTCTAACGTGTCATTATATTCATTTAAGCATGCTCTAAACTCTTTCTTGACACGTTTATATTTTAAATCTAGGAGATCATTTTCTTGCACTAAATCATCTCGTTCATCAATAATTCTATAGTGAGATGAAATGTTGCATACCTCCATGTCATCGTCGATGGCCATGAGTGCAAAGAACTCCTGGTCAAGATCATCTTGCACCACCCCCGTGAGTGCAAGATCATCACGATCGCCATTGTCGCTCTCGGACCCGGAAAGAATGCTCTCCCAATGGGCTACTTCCGCTTGCAAGGCCTTCTTCCTTTGGTAGATGGCCTTCATGTCTTTGAGTTGCGGCTCCTTCACCTGACAATCTTTCATGAAATGACCAAGCTTCCCACATTTGTAGCATTTGTTCTCTTGGTCCTTCACATTGTCCTTGGAGTATTTCTCCTTGATGAATCTTTTGGCTTCATCACCATTCTTTCTCGCAAAACGTCGGAATCTTTTAACAAGAAGTCCGACTTCATCGTCCGAGTCCTCCGACTCGCATACTAGCGCCTTAGAGGAGTGGCGAATAGGATCATTCTTTTCTTGTGCATCCAAATGAATCTCATAAGTAATGAGATTCCCGTATAACTCGTCCAAGGTGATTGTTTCTAAATCCTTGGACTCCTCAATGGCCGTCACTTTTGCGTTCCATTCTCTTCCTAAACTGTTTAGGAAGCAATGGTTTAGATCCTCTTGTTCTATTTTCTTGCCAACCGCTTTGAGAAGGTTGACAAGCTTGGTGAATCTTTGGATGGACTCTTCAATCTTTTCACCTTTAGGGACAGTAAAGTTGTAGAATTGTTTTATCAACTGTCTCCTCTTGGCCTTTCTTACTTGGGATGTTCCTTCGTGGATCATCTCAAGCTTTGTCCAAGCCTCATGAGCGGATTGGACACCTGGAATCTGAGCTCTCTCATTTGAAGAAAGAGAGCTATTTAAAATAGCAAGAGCCTTGCTATTTATGGCCAACTGGAACTCCTCCTCAGGAGTAGGATCATCAATATCAATGGGAATCATAGATCCTCTTGAGACCTCAACCCATATTCTGCGCCCACAAGAACGTAAGTAGGTTTCCATATTTGACTTCCACAGTGGGTAGTTTAGAGGGTCAAACATGGGAACTTTGACATGGACATTTGAGATAGAAGGGAGTAGGGTTTCTTGCCTCCTTCTTCTAGAGGCTTCAGTACTAGGAGAACCCAAATCATCAAAAACAAAAGGATCCATACTAAAATGATCAAATCTTGTATTTGGACTCAAATAAACAAGATGTGGCTCTGATACCAATTGTTAGGTCCCTTAGAACACACTAGAAGGAGGGGTTGAATAGTGTGTTCACCAAGTATGGATATTTTAAGGTTATTTTTCGTTTTGAAGTGCAACCAATACTTGGGTGTGTTCTTTAGAAAGAATAAAGACTTGAAGGAAAATAAAGAACACAAGTATGTATAGAGGTTCAAGTCAAATGACTCTACTCCTCTACCTTCTTGATGTTTCACAAGAAGGATTTTGAAATGGGGATTGTTATTTCTTTTGGGGGAAACAACAATCAAAAACGAAATCCAGAAAATACAAAAACTAGGCACCTTGCCTAGACCACAACCAAGAATTCTAACCCTTTGAAGTTTAGCCTCCAAAGATCTTCTTTGCCCTCAAAGAAATCTTGTAGGGAGAATAGTGCACCACACACTATCAACTAATCCTTCAAAGTCTAGAAATCTCAAACAAGAAGCACCCTTGCTCCTTGACCAACAATCTACCCAATCTCTCACAATATGGTCTCACCAAGAAGAAGACTCTTCTTCTTCTTACAATAATCACTCTCAACAATAAAGTAAAAATATACAAAGATTACAAGTATTTTGAGAGCTTGAGCTTGAGAAAATTTGAGAGCTTGCAAAGTAGAAAGTTGGAGAAGACAATGGAGGGAACCCTTGTTTTATCAACTTCAAAGTTTCTTCCCGTTTGAAACCCTCTGCACTGACATTAATGGGTTTTGGCATCATGTGTTGGTGAGTCCTCATCATTGGAGATCTCCCTTTGGCATGTAGCAACATTCTTGGAGAGATTTCAAAATGAATGCCAAGAAAGGAAACCTGAAACCTTCAGCAGAGAGGAGCCTGTGAAAAAGACACTAAAAGGGGAGGGTACAAAGAGTCAACTGAATGTTAAAAAGTGAAGTTTAAGACCTTTGTAACGTTGGTCACATGAAGCGCCTAATGTGCTAAAAGCACAGGCGTTCGAAGTGACATTGAGCGCTTGATGTGAAAATGAACAGTCGTTCGAAGTCACATCAAGCGCCTAATGTAGGCTTCTTAAGTCGTTCGAAGTCACATGAAGCGCTTAATGTGGCTCTTCATGCTTGTTCGAACTAACTCTAACTTTTTCCCAGAGAAAGTACATAGGAGTACGTGCCCATTCAGGGAAAAGTACTTTTGGCTTGGTGGACAGCATAAAGCGCCTAAAGAGGCGTTCAAAGTGTTCTCACTTTTCAACAGGCCACATGAAGCGCCTAATCAGGCGTTCAAAGTGTCCTGATTTTCAAACACTTCAGATGAAGCGCCTAATCTAGGCGTTCGAAGTGTTCGCACATCCAGACACTTCACATAAAGCGCCTAAAGTAGGCGTTCGAAGTGTACTGGACTCCACCAAGGTACATTAAGCGCCTAATGTAAGCGTTCGAAGTATACTGACTTGAACACACACACATGAAGCGCCTAATCCCTTGTTCAAAGTGCCAAATTGTGCAAATCATCAAAACTCAACATATTCTAACACGTTATTCAAGATGTGTAATGCTTCTCACTTTTTATTTTACACATATAACAAATGTCATTATTTGTTCCCTGGATCAATATTTATGTGCACATCTATAATAGCCTGGAATCAAGCAGAACACAAACATGAACAAAACAATTCTACAGGAGAATCTTTGTTTTGCAAAGCAATAAAACAAATTCTAAGTTTCAAAAGAAACTTCTAGCCAAAGTAAAAGCTTAAGCAAAACTTCTGCAGCCTTTTAACTATCGTTCCACCACACTTTCAACATGCTGCACACATATAAATATATGATGGCTAAAGGAAAGTGTGGTAACGATAGAAGATATCATGAATTTCTAAAGGCTGACAAATGAAGTCATTTTACTCGATTCATACTCACGATTGACGCTACAAAATGTCATATATATGAACGAACATGAAAATACGAAAACAATGTCGTGTTCTCATTAAGCGGGCTCTGATACCACTTGTTGGATCTACATGGTAGATCCATTACCCGAGGATCACTTAAGAGAACACAAAAGCAAAGTAAATAAATACGGAAGTGTACCTTACTCCATTGGTTAACGCTGTAGGGATTCTGACACGCGTAACATTAGTAACATATAATATATAACATACATAAGTCCACATATATTTGATATGTAACTTTAGTCACACGTGTCGTGCACTATACGTATGAGCATATCAAATCCAACATGAAACCCTAACTCTGAAATCATGCCAAAATCCTTCGATTAAACCTGAAAATCGGAGATCTAACCACTCTTGTATTAACATATCTCCCTCATTTCTGAAAGAAACAGAGAAAACATCCCATGTTATTTTTAGAATACCCTAAAGAGGAATTACAAATGAATTCATTCGATAAAAGTTTGCGATCGACGGAATTGACAGTCCAGACAGCAAATTGAAGTGGATGCTTTCCTTTTTTTTTCTGATGTGAGTCAAGGGGTTATTGGTATGGTAGCAAGACATGCAACCGGTGGATGGTTGAGCAAGTGCCAAAAGCCTTTTGCTTGTATGTTCAAGCAGTCATTCCAATCCGTTTCATTTTGGCCACTAATGTTTTATCTTGCACAGTGAATTAATACAAGGCACGTTCATTACCATGAGAATTACTTTATTCTTTAAGGAAAAGTAATACTTTCCATTTCCAATGGAATCAAACACACTCTTCTTTGACTATGGAATATGATGGAATAAAGCAAAATGATTCACTAAATTGACTGCACTTCTTATATTGTAAAGTAGCAGTTGATCGACACGCAATTTTTATTATAGGTCATCGGGAAACAACCTCCATATGTTTCTAACACATGGGTATGGTTGCGTACATCCGACTCCCTCGGTACCGCGCCATAAGCGGGAGCCTCTAAGGCAATGGGGTAATGTTGTTGTTGTTGTTGTATCTTCTCACGGCGGGCCTTAGAACAGCTGTTTTGTGATCTTGAGGTCACGGGTTCGAGCCGTAGAAACAGTCTCTTGCATAATGTGTAAGGTAAGGCTGCGTACACTCGACCCCTCTCCGGACCCAGCGCAAACGCGGGAGCCTAGTGCACCGGAAACGCCTTTAGAGGGCGGAGCTTAAAGCAACTGGTAAGATTGATGCTTTGTGACTTTAAGATCACGGGTTCGAGCCGCGGAAACAGCCTCTTGCACAAAGTGTATGTTAAGGCTGCATACATCAGATTGCGAAGTGTTCCGGACTCTCCTCAGATCCTCGAAACGCGAGAGTCCATATACCTGAAACGCCTTTAAAACAGAGTAATTATGATGAAACGAATTAAATCATCCAAACGAAACCTAACAGAGCAATTAAAAGCGGAAGTACAAAATATGACCAATGACTTGACTTCGTCTCCCTTTTCGACAATTAAACTAAACCTAATGAAGAAGTGTTGCACATATAATTTGATAAATTGAATGCTTTTCTTTAAAGAGTTAATTGTACATGGTATCCATTCTTTTCCATCAAGTTTTAAGTAGCATCTAATGTTTCATGAAACACACTTGCCATCCAGACTTATAGGGTTAATAGACACCTGGCATCCGGCAATCGGGAAATGACCTGCTGTAGGCGGTTTTTATGAAATTTCCTTTTTTTTCACTTTTTTCCCAAGTGGCGCCAAACTTTTAGCAACCCTGGTTAATTTCATCTTCCCTCCATTCCTTCCAATAACAACAACCAAAACTGTTGAAGCTAAATTATGGGTTCTTGTGATTCTCCAAGAGTTTATTCTTTCCTTTCAAACTCAAAACTGTTGAAGCTAAATTATGGGTTCTTGTGATTCTCCAAGAGTTTAATCTTTCTGGGTTCTGCAGGAAAGAAAGAGGGGTCTTTTGGTGGATTAGAAATTGGGTTGGGTTTTTTGTTTGCTGTCATTTTTATGGTACTTGTAGCAGAGCTCTACTACTTTCTGTGGTTGAAAAGAAGATTGAGCCATGGGAAAACTGATGATGAATCCAACAAGTATGCCCCTTTGTTATCCTACTTCTTCTGTTGGAAAACCCCAAATTCCATAGCCAATTCAAACAGCACTCGAGAACTAAATCCCACAGTTTTAAGAACCAGAGAAACAGAGGAGGCAGAGCAAGACCTTGAGTTGGGCAATAGTAAAGATTCACTTTTGAAAAGCTTGGTGAAGAATTGAAGAAACTCATTCTCAAGGCGACACGTGCAGCAAGAATGAGCGAAATTTCAATTTCTTGTACTCCAGACTATGGGAAACCCAAGAGTTTTCTTTGATATCGCGATCGGCGGCAAGGCTAGGCGATGATTTCCTTATCGACGGAGGATCACTGGTAGCCGATTTAGTTACCGTTTCCGAGCAACTAAGTTTACTGAGCTTTCTATAAACTTCATCCAAGGTCTGTAAATCCCCATTTTCGAAATTTGGCTCATGGGCTGGATTTTCTGGAGATATTTGTTTCTGGGATTGATTAGGAACGAAATCTGCGTGTTCTTCTTCGTGGTTCTCTCTTCTTACCCATTTTATTAGTCTTTAAATCCTCCGCCATCACGGTGAATTCACACAGCAAAGAGTACAGTGTACTGGAATTTTCACCGAGTGTGTGACAACAATTTTCTTTTAAGAATATGGAAATCTTTAATTCCTTGTATGGAATTTCCAAGAATTTACGGAAATAAATAAGCTTAGAATCTGTACTTTTTGAGAACTGGACTCCATTTCACAGGTAAACGGCGACGCACACGAAGAAATTTAGCCGCTGGTATTTGGTTGTGAAGGTGGGAAGGTGGGAAGTTTTTGATTTTGTTTAACGGGAAAATGAAGGTGGTAAGTTTTTGATTTTGTTTTTTCCTTTAATTTTGAAGGTAAAATAGTAAACTTTGGTTAAAGTCGGGTTAAAAGTATGGTTAAGTCCGGTCAAAGGTCGATTTCAGCGGTCAACGGTCGACCAGCAGGTCATCCGGATGCCAGGTGTCTATTAACCCTATAAGTCTGGATGGCAAGTGTGTTTCATGAAACATTGGATGCTACTTAAAACTTGGTGGAAAAGAATGGATACCAGGTGCAATTAACTCTTTCTTTAAATGTTATAGCTGAAGTCCTCCATTCGGATGATCCTCTTTTAAGATAAAATATACTATCTCATTTTCAATAAGAATATCCATTCTTGGGTGTTAAAAGTTTCCAGTTCCAATGGGGGTAACCACACACTTTTTTTGACTTTGGAATCTCCGTTTCTTATATTGTGAAGTAGCACATGATCGATATAGCTTGACCCATCATTATGTGTCATCGGAAAACAAACTCCATGTGTTTCTAACACATAAGTATAATTGCGTTCATCCGATCTCATATACTTTGTCATAGGCGGGAACCTGTTGTATTCTTGGGTGTTAAAGATTTCCTGAGATGTAACAATGACAATGAAATAGGTTTTTTTATTTTGAACACAAAAGGAAGCGATTAAATGTTTTAATTTTTAAAACTAAGGTATAGATATTTTTAGGGGAAAACTAAGGTATAGATTTGACATAATTAAACAATTAAGTATATATATAAGTAAGAAAGAATAAATAAATAAATAACAACAGCGTAGATTTGAGGATGCCCACCGTTTCGGGTAACTTTTCAGCCGTTGGATCAAAACTCAACGCCTTCGGTGGAACCGTCGCTATCTTTTTCCTCGTTACTCTCTCTTTGAAACCTTTTGTTTTTCTCGATGTGAATTGTGAATCCCTTTTCCTCATGAGCCTCCTAGATTATATCCTCTCTATTACAATTGAATAGCTATCTATCTCCTCAAATTGGCAAATTTCCAGAAAAGAAGGAGAATTGTTTTCGATAATGTTTCCTTTCGTATTAGATATTGGAATGACTTGGTTAAAGTTGTAGAAATAAATGCAAATGTTACTTTAGATTCCCTTAGAAAAGTTGTGATTATGGAGTCTTGATCGGTTGAATTGGGGATTTCTTTTATTTTTCTTCTTTTGCTAGTTGTTGTATTGAAAGTTGGGTTTTTTTTATTTGGGGGTGAACTTTGGGTGATCGCTTATTTTGAGGGTTTTGAAATTGTATTGTGATTATGCTCATAGAAGAGGTTAAGGAAGGGGAAAGTCTAGGGATTGAGGAGAAGGAGGAGGAGGTGGTAGTGGCAGATGGTACGGGTGGTGATGGCATTGGGATATGGGATGTGAAGAGGGTTGTTGTTGGTGTTGGAGGGAGGGCGCTGTTTTACCCTACCTTGTTATATAATGTTGTGAGGAACAAGATCCAGGCGGAGTTTCGATGGTGGGATTGGATTGATGAGGTAGGAAATGCATTCATTGATGTAATTACTGAATTAGATGGTAGTGCTTTAAAATGTTATTGTTTTATTCTTGTTTTTGATTGATTTTGTTTTCATGTCTCTTCTTTAATAATTGTTGGATTTATTAGCAGTGATTTTACTTGGCATGTCACTACAAGGTTCTTTTGGGTTTCTGAGCATTAGTGAATTTGCAATTCTTTTCACTAGGTGATAGTAAGGAATTTGGCAGCATTGGCAACATTCTTAGAAAATTTGTATTTCTAGCTTGGTGATTGTGTTCTTGCTTGTCAATTGGTATGCCTGCATTGGTGTAAGGAGACTCGATGTCTTTCGGGTTCCTCATCCTGTGGTCAATATTCCTTGCTTAATTTTATGTTAAAGTTTATTAAAATGTACCCAAACACAGACATATATGTATATGCTTTTTTTTTCCCCTGAGCTGAACGTTTTCTTTTCAGTTTGTCTTGCTGGGTGCAATCCCATTCCGCTCAGATGTCACTAGACTGAAGAAGCTTGGTGTTTCGGCTGTTATCACTCTTAACGAGCCTCATGAAACTCTAGTACCCACGTCTTTTTATGAAGTAAGTTCCATTTTGTGATCTTGTACTGTATGGGCCCCGGGTGATTTTATCCCCGGCCTTGCATTTCTGTGGGTTTGCTGTTTCATGTTTAGTCTTACATTGTTGGGGTGTCTTTGTTCTAATAGGTTGCTCCTCAAAAATGTTTACGATCTTTTTGGAATTCAGCAATTGGTTGGACTTTTTCCTTTTCATCCATTTGTTGATCTCTCCTTGGTTATCATCTTTTGGCAGGGTTTGTGTGATTTTTTTAATACTATGAATTAGAAGTCTTGCAAGAGTGGATCTTCAGATTTCATATAATATTCTTTTTGCGGCTATAGTGTATGTCTGGCATCTACTAGGAGCCATTATGCTTTCGCTTTGATAAAGTAGTCTGCCCATCTGTCAGGGGCCTGGTATTCAGTTTGCAACGATGGTATTATATAATCCATTACCATTGCATGTCCTATGTACTATTCTTTTCAAGTTTTTGGTTTTATGTTTGGCTTTATCCTCCTGTTTTCACTAATAATACCTCTGGTTTTGCTGGAATTATCTGTAGGACCATGAAATTCGTCATTTGGTACTTCCAACAAGAGATTACATGTACGCACCATCGCTTAGTGATATATGCCGAGCTGTAGACTTCATTTACGGTGAGTTATTTCTCATCAACTTAGACTCATTCGTGGCAAGTCATGTCTCATACTCCCAGTTAATTTCATTGAGAAATTCAGAAACCTCTGCTGTCTTTCTGATGGTGTTGTAAGCATTCTTCTATCTCATCCAGATGTGTCAAGTTCTGACAGCATGAAAATTTTTGCTTAGCAGAATCTCATTAGTTCTGCTCATTAGATTGTTATAGTTGCACCGTTGTTGAATCCAACTCTTGTATGTGAAATCTAGAATGCAGGCCGTGATTTAGACTAGCATTTGGAAAAAGAAACAAATCTTACCAGTCCAAGATGATTATTGCTTTAAAGTTTTGATCAGCTTCATTTTTTCATTTCTTCTCACTATATCTTACTTATGTTGCCCCCCACCCCCACAACAACCGGTTTCCTTGTCATAGAGAATGCTTCATCTGGTAAAAGTACTTATGTCCATTGCAAGGCAGGACGTGGACGAAGTACTACTATTGTCATTTGCTATCTGGTACGAACAAAAATCCATCTTGTGATTAAGATAACGTTAGTTTCAAGCTTTCTCCTTTTTTTTTTAAAGCTTTTACATGTGCGCATGGATTTTGTTTTATCTGTAGGTTAAGTATAAGCAGATGATGCCTGATGAGGCGTATGGTTATGTGAAGGCGATACGGCCGAGAGTATTGTTAGCTGCTGCTCAGTGGCAGGTCTGTTTGATGGTGTAACTTCTTGAAGGATTGAGTTTAGTGTTAGTTAAATTTAAGGCTGATTGTAGTAGAACTATCTGCAGGCTGTTCAGCAATTTTACAAGCGCAATGTTCTGAAGACTAGCGCTTTAAGTCACACAGGAATTGTAGCTTTTAGAAGCCCAAAATTGTTCGCTGGCCCAAATATTTTCACATTCGATGATGGCTCTGTAGTTGTCATAACAAAGGCAGATCTTGGCGGATATAATCAAAGCCAGGAGTCTGATGCTGTAATGAAGGAGATATGGGCTGATTTCAGTTTCATATATAGAGTTCAGGTGGCTGGGGAGGCAGCTTTGGCCAGACTTTCCTCCCTATGGCTACGCTCCCGTGCTGGAAAAAAGATATCATGCAAGAAGTGGAGTGAGGAGAGTGGATGCGCCGTTGGAGCAAAACAAGCTGACAGATTTTCTTTAGACATCCATGTCTACTAGTAGGTTATCTGACTCTGGACATGTTGTATATCCATATCCTTTTTCAGTGTGTATAAAAATGCTCAGCTAATATCGCCTTTCTTTAAAGTTTTCTTCTTGGGACTAAATTATAGTAGCATAGCAGCACAGTTTGTACATAGTTCTGCTCAATGATAATGATGTTGCTAAAACTTCTGTGCTTCCCGTTGCATTTTGATGGATACTGTATTGTTTTTGTTTGTCGTGTTTCCTTTTGGATGTTTCATCCTTCCTAGACTTTTTGGCTTTGATTGTATTGTTTTGGAAATATTTGACGAGTTTAGTGATTAAGGGAAGAGGCATTTTGATTTTGACTTGCATAGGCTTGATGCTCTGCTATGGGCTTCAAGTTCTTAGAAAAAGGCGAAATTCCTCGTTCTGGGGCCTATCGCCTCAGTCCCAAGGAGCATTGTGGAGAATGTAAATCAGAAGCCCAGCGGCCTCCTAGGTTGGGTGAGGACTTACGTAGTGACCCACACAAGATGTTCCTCTGCAAACTAGGTCTTCGGTCTAACAGCAGTGGAACACTCACACTGTGCGTGTCTCTGGAATCGAACTCTTGACCTCTTGGAGCAAATCTCAATCCGAGTACAATTGGACTATACCCTGAAGGCTAAGGGCTTGAATTTCTAAATAAATGAAAAGTTGCACATAGATCAAGCTAATTGGTTGGAGTAATCACCACAACAAAAGCAGTGTCTAGATATCTTTTTTTTTTTTGATAATAAAGACGGTTTTCATTCATAACAAATCAGCCGCAGAGGCAGCAAGTACATCATGAGGGATATTCACAGTCCACTCAGTTTTAGATAGTAATTCTAATCCATGTCTAGCCAAAAGGTGCGCAGGCATATTACCTTCTCGATGGATATGCACAAAATTTACACTAGAGAAGCAAGAAGCTAATGATCTAATCTTAACAACCAAATGTCCATGGGGGATAAGTCTTCGTCATGGTGCAAAATACGCCGGACTGCTGCAAGACAGTCGCTCTCAACAACCAAGGAAGCAAAATTGCCGTAAAAGGCGTGGATGAGACCTTCGTTGATTGCTTCAAGCTCTAAAAATTCCACATCCAAAGCACCCATAACGGGCCGACCATAGGCAGACAAGATGGCCCCATAACAATCTCTGATAATCCCGCCCAGAGCAAAACGTCCATTGCGAATGGAGCAGTCAACATTAATTTTGGCACAACCAATATCAGGAGGCTTCCACTTGACATCACATCTGCTGGCAACAGATTCACGACCAAGATCATCACACGCCACCAAGTATTCTTCAGCAATGGTCGCAGCCCTTGCCACCACAGTTGAAGCACGCACACTGCAATCATCAAATATAAGGGAACAACGCGCTTTCCAAATCTGCCACAAAAGATTTGCAAAGTAGGCCAAACCCACCAGGCCTTCGGAGTCAAGAATTGCCTTAAGGAGGTCAAGAAGACTGTTAGCATGGATCCCAAGCCATGAAGATGTGTGCGATTCAACTGCTGCAATAGCTAACGGGATGTGACAATGATGGAAAAGGTGATTTAACGTTTTAGGCGCCTGTCCACAAACCAAGCAAACAGCATCGGCCAGGTTCCGTTTGTAAAGATTATGACTAGTTGGGAGAGAGTCGTGTAGGGCACGCCACATAAAGTGCTTGATCCTCGGAAGAATAGGGGCATTCCAAAGTTGGCGGAGAATTTGGTTTAGGAGAGGCGGCCCCGCTGACGAACATGGCTGAGGGAGAGAACCAGCCGTCGTCTTAAGGGCTATATTATAGCCCGACTTCACGGTGTAAATCCCTTTGGGGTGGAAGTGCCAAAGTAAGTGATCATGTGAGTCCAATGATAAGGGCGGAAGACTGAGAATCTTATTGCATTCAAAATCAAGGAAATGCCGTCTAATGAGAGATTCGTTCCATTGGCCCGAGCAGTGATCAAAAAGCGCGTTAACCATCACATCCCGCTGCAAGCTATGCTCACCAAAAATAGGCTTGAAATGAGAGTCCGAGGGTAACCAAGGGTCGTCGTAAATTCGAATGGAATCGCCCCTACCAGCATGCCAGCGAAGCCCCGTCCTCAACAGTTCAAGACCTTTAAAAATGCTTCTCCACAGAAATGAGGCATTGGTGGGAATGGATGCCTTGAGCATAGTGTCGCATGGGTGATACTTTGCTTTTAACAATTTTGCTAAGAGAGAGTCGGGGTGCCGCAGTAACCGCCAAGCTTGTTTTGCCAACATAGCGAGGTTAAATTTAGAGAGGTCACGGAAGCCCAGTCCGCCATCGAGTTTAGCTTGACAACATGTAGACCAGGCCTTCCAACAAACATTCTTATCTTTCCCGCCAGAGCTCCAGAAAAACTTGCGGATCATGGACTCAATATCGCTAATGAGATATTTCGGAAGCTCAAAAAACTGCATCACATATGTGGGGATAGCTTGGATGACGGATTTGATAAGGACCTCTTTCCCCGCCGAGGATAAAAAACGCTCTTTCCACCCGCTCAATTTTTTCCAAACTTTGTCCCGGACAAAGGAGAAGATAGCCTTCTTGGATCTTCCAGTCATGAAGGGAAGACCCAAATACTTACCGCAAATATCGCCCAAAGGCATTCCCAGGAAAGCACTTAATGCTTCTTGCTCGGAGATTGGAATCCTTTTACTGAAGAAAAGAGAGGACTTGCTTAGGTTTATTTTTTGGCCCGACGCCAATTCATAGGTGGATAAAATGCGTTTAAAAGCGGAGCAGTTTTCCAGCGAGGCTTCCAAGAAAATAAGGCTGTCGTCAGCGAATAGTAGATGAGATAAGAATGGCCCAGAGTGTCCAAAGTGCAGTCCCGACAGATGGCTGTTGACAGTGGCATCCCGAATCAGGGCGGACAAACCTTCGGCGCAGATAATGAAAAGGAATGGAGATAGTGGATCTCCTTGCCGAATTCCTCTAGTTGGCGAAAAAGGAGGAGTAGGGGAGCCGTTAACCAGGACCTGATAAGAGACGGAGCTAATACATCGCATAATAAGGTTCGTAAAAGCAGCAGGAAATTCCATTTTGGCCATAACGGCTTCTAGGAAAGTCCATTCAACCCTATCGAAGGCCTTCGTCATATCGAGTTTAAGCGCGAGGTGATTAGCACACCCGGGCTGATTTGTCTTCATGGAGTGGAAGGCCTCAAAGGCTGCAATTGCATTGTCGGTTATAAGCCTACCGCTGATAAAGGCACTCTGATGGGAAGAAATTATAGAATCCATGATCCCCTTTAAACGATTGACAACCATTCGGGACAACAACTTATAGATAGAGTTACTCAGACTGATGGGCCTAAATTCTGATAGAAGGACCGGTGACTTGCATTTAGGGATAAGCACAATAAAAGTACTGTTAAGAGCATCAATAGGAGCACCCTTATTAAGACAAGCAAGCACTGTATTAGAAATATCGCTCCCTAAAATATCCCAGTGTTTCTGAATAAAAATAGTTTGAAGCCCATCTGGGCCTGGGGATTTTCGGCCAGGCAATTGTTTGAGAGCCTTCAACAACTCTGCTTCTGTATAGGGTTGGGTGAGAAACTCCTTTTAAGATGGGGTCAGTACATTGAAATGTAGGGAGTTCAAAACAGAAGTGTCGGGCTTATCCGATGTGAAGAGGTTATTGAAATATTCAACAACAACTGAACTAATAGCCTCATCAGTGGAGTGGGACGTACCTTTATCGTCAAGGAGGGTGCAGATTGTATTGCGCGCCTTGCGGGACGAGGCTTTGTGATGAAAATATGCAGTATTTTTATCTGAATGCACGAGCCAGTTGGCTCTGCCTCGCTGCCGCCAATAATCTTCACTCATTGCTTGGGCTTCCTCCAACCTCTTCATGAGCAGACGCTCCTGTTCTGGATGATAATTAGCAGAACTCTGAAGCTCCGAAAGCGTCACTTCAAGCTTTTTAATCCGTTTTGTCAACGCCCCGTGTTTCTGCTTGCTCCACGAAATCAGTGCTGCTCTGGTTTTTTCCAGGGAGAAAGTAAGGTCTTTTGCACAAGAGATCGGTGTAGTACGCGACCACAGCTCATCAAAAACGTCATGGAACTCGTTATCACGAAGGCAATACGGCTCAAAGCGAGGGGTGAAACCCCATTTTGGTCTATCAACAGCTTCGGCTGAGCCATCCTTGACAAGGATTGGCAAATGGTCAGTGCGAGGCAGAGAGGTGAAACACACGATGATGGGGAAAAACATCAAACCAATCGGTGGTTGCAAGTGCCCGGTCCAGACGCAGACGAACTGATCCGAGCGCACGCCCATTACGCCAAGTAAAAGGAGGGCCATTATAACCAAGGTCGATTAAATGACAGTCCGAAATTGCGTCTTGAAAGGCAGCCATGGCGTAGACGCTTCGCTCAAGTGCACCCTCCTTCTCATGTTGGTAAATGATCTCATTGAAATCGCCAAAGATCAGCCACGGAGCTGAGGAAAATTGCTGCAACCTGCGCATCAGAGTCCAAGAGTGATGGCGTTCTTCTTTAATAGGATTACCGTAAAAGCCAGTGAGTCTCCATTGTTTCTTAGAGGGAGAATTTACAAATGCATCAATGTGGCCTTTAGAGAAGCTAATGAGACTGACTTGGACATCGTCATTCCAAAATAACGCAAGACCTCCACTAAGCCCGACGGCATCAACAAAGAACCCATTTGTGAATCCTAATCTACTTCTAACAGAGTTAAGGTAAATTTTTTTGTTTTTTGTTTCGGAAAGAAAAACTATACATGGCCTGGTAGCGCGTACAAGACTACCAAGTGCTCCAACTGCAGCGGGCTGGCCGATCCCTCTGCAGTTCCAGGCTAAGAAATTCATTGCAGCAGGCGCAGTTGCTCACAAGCAGCCTCCGCCAAACTGTTGTTACCTGATGTATCTTTCTGTTTTTTAGTTCCACTGTAGTCACCATCCTGCTCCTTCCGTCGTTTGATGCAGATAGCATCACCGCTGTTAGTGATATCCATAAGGGCGTTGCCATGTCCTTTTATTCGTTTGTAGGTGTCCTTCTTCCTCAGTGGCTCTCTGTGTTCATCCTTAATACTACTAAAACCAGCCTGCATCTCAATAGCCTGTGGAAAGTTGTGCTCCATATAGTAGCTTTGGGTCTCCATGTCAATGAGGGCCATATTCTCTTTCAAATCCTTATCCGCATTTGGAGAAAGTCTTATAGTCACTTCGGCGAAAGGGGTTCTGATATGGAAGGAGTTTTATGCATTGATTCCAGGGGCTCTATGTGGCCAGTGTCTTGTTTAGCCACGGGGGTCGACATAATCAAAGGGAGCGCAGATTCATGTACCTTGTTTTCCTCTGCTAGGTTGAATTCATGTAGCAGCAAAGATTTTCTCTTAGCATGTAGCCACTCACCATACGGCGCCTTTCTAATCTCTTCAATCGTTGCCTCACTTTTCCTCAGTTTACAGTGTAATTGGGTGTGAGTGATGTGCCCGCAATGCACACAAATCTTGGGGAGTCTTTCATATTGGAGGAAGCCCCTTTCATGTTGTTGCCCATCAAGTTTAACACAGTAAAATCTCCGAAAGGGTTTCGTAACATCGACTGCAACTTTGAATCGAAAGAATTTTGTGCCAAACCCCTTTTCACTCCTGAGTTGACCCAACTTACAATTCTCCCAGTCCTGCACTATTTTCCTACAGAATTTCTCTGTGAAAAATAAAGAGGGAAGTCCATGCAAATGAACCCAGTACTCCGTGAAATCAAAGAAGTAGGGGTCTGAGTTCCAATTTTCCTGCCATTTACGAACGACAAGGAGGCGGTCATCAACGCACCAGGGGCCTTCCTCAAGAACCCTAGCAATATCGGTATCCGATTTAAAGAAGAACTGGAAGATATTACCTTCCAAACGAGAGAGTTTGAAGCCCGTAGTTTTCCATGACTTTTGTAGGGCAGTTTGGATTCCTTTGTTAGGGACATCACGGTCAGAGATGAGTTTCCCCAGTAGGCTTCTACGATTTTCCTCAAGCCCATCTTGGATTTCTTCTTCGTGCACCGAAATAGCTCCGCGTTCTTCATCCGTTAACTTTAGCGAGAGAAGAAGGGACTCTAAGGTAGATTTTTCCATAGCTGGATGTTGAGTATGCAGGGGTGGAAGAGATTAATTTTGAAACCCTAGGAGGGAGAGGACTTCGCGGCGGAAGAGAAGACCCTAGGAGGGAGATTCCAGTATCATTTGCATTGGTGAAGAATGAAAATGTGTCTAGATATCTTAAAGCTCTTATTTATTGATTTTGCTAAAGAAAAGTGGGTTATAAAGTTTGAGAGTTAATTGCACCTGGTATCCATTTTTTCCCAACAAGTTTTAAGTAGCATCCAATGTTTCATGAAACACACTTGCCATCCAGACTTATAGGGTTAATAGACACCTGACATGCGGATGACCTGCTGGTCGACCGTTGACCGCTGAAATCGACCTTTGGCCGGACTTAACCCTACTTTTAACCTGACTTTAACCACAGTTTACAATTAATAAAATAATAAAGTCAAAAAAAATTAAAAGTTTAAGAAAAAATAATTCAAAAATCAATAAAAAACCTACACCCCACCTCATCCCCACCCCTTTCTTCATCTTCCCCCTGCAAAATCCATTGGAGACAATTATGAATTGTTAGACAAATTGGTTTTCCGCTGCCTCAACAGTTTGTTAATGTCTACAAGGATGGCCATTTCATTAGTACTCCTGTGTCCCATTCTGCAGGGTGATCAACAGAGGAGTCTGTTGTGTGCATATGGTTTGCGTTTTCGTTTTTCCCCTTCCCATATGATATTTGTTAAGGTTCAGTCTTTCTTTTCTATTTCTTTTTTTTCCAAAAAAGAAAATTCCTTTGATTGGTTTGATGGACATCTTGATGATCATAATTATTTATTTCTTTTCTCGCCATAGTGGGTGGTTATTTCTAGCCCTCCCATGTTCAGGAGTCTGGTGCTCTTGAAGCGTAGGCAACTGTTGTGTTCCACATGGTTTCTGAATTACATGTGACTGCATCTTTCAATGATAATTTGTTATTCTTCTGCTCCTTCGAAGTTGAATTTGGAATTTATTTTGATATAAGCATCATTCTTAGCTCTGACCTTCTGTATTCATCAAACTTAGACTGCTGTAAATTTGAGACTCTCGAGTCTCAGGCAGTCAAGTTTGTCGGGTGTTGCTGCAAAATCTCAATTGTTGGAGGCATATCTGCCAGTTTTGAGTTTAGAGGACAATGGTTCGGATAGTGCGTTTCAGAGGAATGGAGGATTTGGTTGTTGTTATTGGAAGGAATGGAGGGAAGATAAAATTAACCAGGGTTAGGAAAAGTTTGGCGCCACTTGGGGGAAAAGTGGAAAAAAAAGGAAATTTCATAAAAACCGCCTACAGCAGGTCATTTCCCGGTTGCCGGATGCCAGGTGTCTATTAACCCTATAAGTCTGGATGGCAAGTGTGTTTCATGAAACATTGGATGCTACTTAAAACTTGGTGGAAAAGAATGGATACCAGGTGCAATTAACTCTAAAGTTTGATAAGGAAAGCTCATATTTACCTTCTCTCTCCACCACAACGTTAACCTTTACATCTTAAACAGGTCTTCAGGACATAGCCCCATTGGTTTCGGACAGGGGTCTCGAAAGGGAGGTCAGGGGTTCAATTCTTGTCAAAAGCAAGAAAACTCCTTTCTAGTAAGTGCATAGTGTGAGAACTTCTTGGCCTGTAGGCTTGCCTGGGGCTCCTTATGCAGACTACTGTGTAAATGACCAAGCTACTGCTAGCGGATTGTTGGGTACCTGATTTACCTCCCTATACTACCTTTGGGACTGGATATGACAGGGTTACTTACTCGTTGGAGTTCAACCTTTCCATCTTAAACAGTCACACTATCTCTTTCTCTCTCCTCTCTCCGAAGTCACTCTCCACCGCATCTGAGTAAACCTTCGCTCCACTCAAACCACCCCCTCCCTCTTCTTCTCTATCTTCTAAACACCCAACCTTAGCTAGCGGCGACACTTTCAAGTCAGGCGGGCTTCTCCAGCCGTCACCACAAGCGGTCAGAGCACTTACCTTTTGCATATTCCGCTCCAAAATAGCCATATTCTCACGATCCAGCCAAGATTGTTAACATGCAAGGCTTAGAGGGAAATCGGCTTGGACAAGTCTACTCAAGCTTGATTTTACACCCAAGGTGTCCTTTACCTTATCACTTGTTTCGACTGGAAAAATGGGAAGCGATCATTCGCCATCAACCAGAGTCAGTGGCAAAAAAATTAAAAAAAACAGAAGTGGAGCTCAGCTATGGTTGGACAGGTCATGGGAAACGCTTCCTCCTTCATGAATGAATATGTTTGCAGAAAAAGGATGTAGAATATTGATGATGAGCTTTTCCCAATGCCTTTTGGTAGCATAGTACTTTTTCTGTGGCCTTGGGTGCTGAAGAAGCCCATTCAAAGGTTAAGGCTGGACTTGTTCTGGTGTGGGTCCAATTTTTTATGTTGAAGATTCATTACTTTTGTTAGAATGTGATTTAGTTTTGATGATTTGCACAAGGTTGGCACTTGAAAATACTGTTTAAGCGCTTCAAGTTGATGGTTTGAAGTCAGTGCACTTCGAACGCTCACTTCAGGCGCTTCATGTGTCTTGGTGATGAT
>AP025071.1:3881799-3892658 GCA_036186865.1 Eustoma russellianum
GCTTCATGTGTCTTGGTGATGATCAGAACACTTCGAACGCCTTGATCAGGCGCTTCATGTGTTGTATTGAAAGTCAGGACACTTCGAACGCTTACATCAAGCGCTTCATGTGTCCTGATAAAATATACGTACACTTCGAACGCTACTTTAAGCGCTTCAAGTGTCTCACCAAGTCAAAAGTACTTTTCTCTGAATAAGCACGCTTTCCCAAGGCCTTGTTCTGAGAAAATGTCAGTTTTAGTTCGAACAAGCATGAAGTGCTACATGAGGCGCTTCATGTCACTTCGAACGCACTCAGTTGCCAACATTAGGCGCTTAATGTGACTTCGAACGCATGTTCTCTTTCACATTAAGCGCTTCATCCCACTTTGAACGCTTATTCTTTGGACAGATTAAGCGCTTCATGTGTTCAACGGTACAAATATCTTTCTGCTTCATTTTCTAACCTGTTGACTCTTTGTATCCTCTTTTTTAGTGTTGTTTCAGCAGGCTTTCTCTCTCACTCAAGGTTTGCAGGTTTCCATTCTTGGCCAAGGTTTTGAATCTTCTTCTAAATGGCTGCTACATGCCAAGAATTGTTTTTAAAGACTGCTTGCAGTCCTTCACAAGCTGCCAAATCCCATTATTGGCTGGGCAGAAGGTTTCAAACGGGAAGTTTTCTTGAAGGTTGATAAAAGAAGGGTTTGGTTCATTCTTCTTCTTTAACTTTCTACTTCACAAGCTCTCAAGTGCTCTCAAGCTCAAGCTCTCAAAATAGTTGTAAATCTTTGTATACTTTTACTTTATTGTGAGAGTGATTATTGTAAGAAGAAGAGTCTTCTTCTTGGTGAGATTCTCTGTGAGAGATTTGGTAGATTGTTGGTCAAGGAGCAAGGGTGCTCTTTGTTTAAGTTTTCTAAACTTTGAAGGGTTTGTTGATAGTGTGTGGTGCACTATTCTCCCTACAAGATTCTTTGAGGGCAAAGAAGATCTTTGGAGGCAAAACTTCAAAGTGTTAGAAATCTTGGTTGTGGTCTAGGCAAGGTGCCTAGTTTGTATTCTTTTGATTTTGTTTTGGTTGTTGTTTCCCCCAAAAGAAATAACAATCCCCATTTCAAAATCCTTCTTGTGAAACATCAAGAAGGTAGAGGAGTAGAGTCTCTTGACTTGAACCTCTATACATACTCGTGTTCTTTCTTGTCTTTCAAGTTTTATCTTTCTATAGAACACATCTAAGTATTGGTTGCACTCAAAAACGAAAAAATAGCCACAAAATATCCATACTTGGTGAACACACTATTCAACCCCCCCTTCTAGTGTGTTCTAAGGGACTCCTAACAATTGGTATCAGAGCCACATCTTGCTTATTTGAGTCCAAATACAAGATTTGATCATTCTAGTATGGATCCCTTTGTTTTTGATGATTTGGGTTCTCCTACTGCTGAGAAACCTCCAGAAGAAGGAGGCAGGGCCTCTGTTGATGAGGATGTGAGTTCTCCTACTGCTGATATTTCCAGAAGAAGGAGGCAGGAAACCCTATTCCCTTCTATCTCAAATGTTCATGTTAAAGTTCCCATGTTTGACCCTTTAAACTACCCACTGTGGAAGTCAAACATGGAAACGTACTTGCGTTCTTGTTCTCACAGAATATGGGTTGAGGTCTCAAAAGGATCTATGATTCCCATTGATATTGATGATCCTTCCCCGGAGGAGGAGTTCCAGTTGGCCATAAATAGCAAGGCTCTTGCTATTTTAAATAGCTCTCTTTCCACAAATGAGAGAGCTCAGATTCAAGGTGTCCAATCCGCACATGAGGCTTGGACAAAGCTTGAGATGATCCATGAAGGAAACTTCTCAAGTAAGAAAGGCCAAAAGGAGACAGTTGATAAAACAATTTTACAACTTCACTGTCCCCCAAAGGTGAAAAGATTGAAGAGTCCATCCAAAGATTCACCAAACTTGTCAACCTTCTCAAAGCGGTTGGCAAGAAGATAGAACAAGAAGATTTAAACCATTGCTTCCTAAACAGTTTAGGAAGAGAATGGAATGCAAAAGTTACGGCCATTGAGGAGTCCAAGGATCTTGAAACAATCACCTTGGACGAGTTATACGGGAATCTCATCACTTATGAGATTCATTTAGATGCACAAGAAAAGAATGATCCTATTCGCCAATCTTCAAAGGCGTTGGTCGTAGAGTCGGAGGACTCGGATGATGAAGTCGGACTTCTTGTCAAAAGATTCCGACGTATTGCAAGAAAAAATGGTGACGAAAGCAAGGAGATTCGTCAAGGAAAGATACCCCAAGGACAAGGTGAAGGACCAAGAGAATAAATGCTACAAATGTGGGAAGCTTGGTCATTCATGAAGGATTGTCGGGGTGAAAGAGCCGCAACTCAAAGACAAGAAGGCCATCTACCAAGGAAGAAGGCTTTGCAAGCGGAGGTAGCCCATTGGGAGAGCTTTCTTTCCGGATCCGAAAGCGACAATGGCGATAGGGATGATCTTGCACTCACGGGGGTGGTGGAAGATGATCTCGACAAGGAGTTCTTTGCACTAATGGCCATCGACGATGACAAGGAGGTATGCAACATTTCATCTCATTATAAATTTATTGATGAACGAGATGATTTAATACAAGAAAATGATCTCCTTGATTTAAAATATCAAGTGTCAAGAAAGAGTTTAGAGCATGCATAAATGAGTACAATGACACGTTTAGAGAATCACATTGCATTGCAACTTGAGCATGACATATTTTTAACCATGCATGTGATTGCACTTGAAGAGAAACATGATTTGATGAAATCATGTGCTCAAGCCCTTGAGGATAAGAAAATGATTTCAAGGGTAGGTGCTAAAGAGATAGAGAATAAAGATGCATCTAGGCCAAGCATGAAAGTCAAACCTAGTGTCATGTATGCATCTAAGAAGGGAAATAAAAAGGAACAAGCACAAATGATCAAGGAGTCTAAAACCTCCTTGAAGAAGCAAAGGCACATGCCTAACAAAAGGCTAATGCACCAAAGGTATCACAACCTTTGGTCCATGTTGTGAAACAAAAACCTTCTACATTCCAAAGAAGGTGGGTTCCTAAGAAGGAAACACGACATGTGCCAATGCACAAACATTCGCACAAGCATGCACCAACACACAAGCATACTCCTACATGTTTTTATTGTAATAGGAAAGGTCATGTAGAAGAGAGTATGTAGAGCTAAGAATAATAAGAATCTTGTGTGGGTGCCGAAAGGCGAGATGAAGGTAACTAACCTTCAAGGACCCAAATAAAAAGGGTACCAACTTCATATGGTTCTTTTGTAGGCCCTAGCACTCAATGGAGAAAGCGAAGACAAGAAGGTCAAATGGGTCGTGGACAGTGGTGTTCCAACCATATGACGGGAGACAAACGTCTCTTCCATAGACTCACTATGCAAGACGGAGGAGTTGTCCACTTTGGCGGTAGCAAAGGCCAAATCAAAGGACATGGTATTGTGGGGTAACGATTCCTTCTCTCTTAGTGATGTCTTATATGTTGTAGGTCTTAAGTTTAACTTGATAAGTGTCAGTCAACTTTGTGATGCTAATTATGAGGTAACGTTTTTGAAAACAAAGTGTGTTGTGAAAAAGGAAGAAAAGATTTTATTTGAGGCTTTGCGTTTCAAAAATATTTACAAAGTTAGCATCAATGATTTGGTTTTCTCAAAATGTATCGTGTCTAGTTGCTAAGAATGATTTGACGCAACTATGGCATAGACGTCTCGGACATGTATGTTTCAAAACATTTAAATTTATTTGCGAAAATGATAAAGTCCGAGGCCTTCCAAAAATGAGTTTGAAAACCATGACTTATGTGACACTTGTCAAAAGGCGAAACTTGTGAAAACAAGTTTCAAACCCAAGACAAATATTTCCACCTCCAAGCCCCTACAATTGCTTCATATGGATTTGTATGGGGATGTTGGAACAAGAAGCTTGGGTGGCAAACATACACCTTCGTGGTTGTAGATGACTATACTCGTTATACGTGGGTGATGTTTCTTGCTAAGAAAAGTGATGCATGTAGTGAGTTTGTAAGTCTAAGTAAACGATTGGAACATCATGTGGGTGACACCATCCAAAACCATCCGTAGTGATCGTGGTGGTGAGTTCGATGGTGATTTCGAAAGGTTTTGTGTATCCAAAGGATACTCTCATGATCTTTCGGCACCTAGAACTCCTCAACAAAATGGTGTGGACGAACGGAAAAATAGAACTCTACAAGAAATGTGTAGAGCAATGTTAAACGAGTTCGGATTGCCCAAGTATTTTTGGGCCGAAGCGGTTAATGCCGCTTGCCATGTGATCAATCGTGTCTATTTGAGACCATACCTAAATGTGACACCTTATGAGCTTTGGATGGAAAAGTTTCCCCAACATTGGTATTTCAAAGTCTTTGGTTGCAAGTGTTTTATACTAATACCAAAGATACTTTGGACAAACTTGACCCTCAAAGCGGATGAAGGTATTTTTTTTTAGGTTATGCCTCAAATAGCAAAGCATTTCGTGTTTTCAACAAAAGGAGTCAAAAGGTGGAAGAATCAATCCATGTTAAGTTTAATGAGTCACTTAGTGATGAACCTAAACTTAATGAGGATTGTGTAGAGGATGAAGATGTGACTCCTCAAGAAGAAATTTTTGAGGATGTTCCTATGGTGTTCCTCAACGAGAAATCGTTGATGATCCTCCAAATGGAAACATCTTCGTTGACTTGAGAGTTGAACCTCTCGAAGGCACTCCTCCACCTTGTTGTAAATGAACTTAGTGAGCCACGTAGAAGTGTCTCCTCTACTCATGTTGATTCGCAAAATGTAGAAAATGCCATCAAAAATTCCGGAACATGAGGTTCATGATGATAATGAAGGTTCATCTCTTCCGGAACATGATCAAGAGGAAGTTGGAGGTGATGTATCCAATCTCCTAGATCATTTAAGCACAAAAGTTCTCACCCTCAAGAGTTAGTCATAGGTGATCCAAATAGAGGTATCACCACACGAAGGCAATATAGAGAGAATGCATTTGTCTCTCTTATAGAGCCTAAAAATATTAAAGACGCACTTCTTGATGAAAATGGATCTTGACTATGCAAGAAGAATTAAACCAATTTGAAAGAAGTGATGTTTGGGAGTTAGTTCCCAAACCACACGATCATCCATTATTGGTACGAAATGGGTTTTTCGTAACAAGATGGATGATCAAGGTAATGTCACTAGAAACAAGGCTAGGTTAGTTGCTCAAGGATACCGTCAAGAAGAAGGTATTGATTTTGATGAGACATTTGCACCCGTAGCACGACTGAAGCTATTAGAATGTTATTAGCATATGCTTGTTATAGAGATTTTACACTTTACCAAATGGATGTTAAATCCGCGTTCTTGAATGGTGTTATTCAAGAGGAAGTGTATGTTGCACAACCTCCCGGGTTTGAATGTCATGATTCACCACATCATGTCTTCAAACTTAAAAAGGCTCTTTACGGCCTCAAACAAGCTCCAAGAGCTTGGTACGAGAGGTTTAAGTACTTTTCTTCTTAATAATGGTTTTTCAAGAGGTAAAGTTGACACTACTTTGTTCATAAAAGAACAAGGTAGGAATCATTTAATTGTTCAAGTATATGTGATGATATTATTTTTGGTGCTACTAACAATTGTCTTTGTGAGCAATTTGCTAGTCTTATGCAAGGTGAGTTTGAGATGAGCATGATGGGCGAGCTAAACTATTTCCTGGATTACAAATCAAGCAAACCAAGATGGTGTGTACATTTCCCAAGCCAAATACACAGAGACTTGCTCAAAAAGTACAATTTTGGTGAAGGAAGAGAGGTGAACACTCCAATGAGCACAAGTGCAAAGCTTGACAAGGATGAAAAGGGAAAAGCATGTCGAGGGTGGTAACCTTGTATCGTGGCATTATAGGTAGTCTACTTACTTAACGGCTAGTAGACCCGATATTTTACATGCGGTATGCTTATGTGCTAGATTTCAAGTGATCCTAGGGAGATGCATTTTATTGCGGTATTAAAACGCATCCTAGATACCTAGAAGTACTTTGAAATTGGTTTATTTTATCCTAAGAATGCATGTTTTGATTTAAGAGGTTATTGTGACTCCGATTATGCGGGTGAGTCTAGTTGATAGAAAGAGCACCTCCGGAACTTGTCAGTTTCTTGGAGATTGTCTCGTTTCTTGGTACTCCAAGAAACAAAACAGTCTGTGTCTCTCTCTACGGCGGAATCCGAATATGTGTCGGCCGCCTCGTGTTGTGCACAATTGTTATGGATGACAACACGTTAAATGATTATAACGTCACTTCTCAAGGTGCCAATTTTGTGTCGATAACACGTCCGCCATAAATATTGCACAAAATCCCGTCCAACATAGTCGGACCAAGCACATTGAAGTGAGGTATCATTCATCCGTGACTGGTACAAAAGAACTTTGTAAGTGTAGAATTTGTTCCTACACATGACCAACTTGCGGACATTTTCACGAAACCCCTTGCCTAGTGATGTTTCTTATCTATAAGAACTAGGTTGGGGGTTGCTCAACTATGGGTTGACAAAACCATCTTGAGTTTTGAGCATGAAATTTCAAAATTTTCACATATCAGTAACATGAAGCGCTTCATCTTAGATCTGTAGGCGTCGATATCACATCAAGCGCTTGATGTTAAGGATGTCACTCGTTCAAGTGACATCAAGCGCTTTATCCGACGTATGTTCACGCTTGTTCGATGTGATTTTAAGCGCTTCATTGAATTTCCTCACTCGTTCAAGTACTTAAGCGCTTCATCCGTTTGCATGAAGCCGTTCGAAGTCACTTGAGGCGCTTCAACCCTAATTCTTCACTGTCATTTCCGCCGTCTCTTCAGTTTTCGCGCCATTCAATGACCATCAACTCCTGCGCCAGTTTTCTCTCCTCTTCCCACGATCTCCACAGCGGCGCCAGGGGCCAAAGGCAGGGCAGGCCGCCGGGCGCTCCGCCACCGCGCCCACGCGCGACGAGCAAGGACGCCCACGACTCTCTCATCCTCATCCTACTATAAACTCTCTCAAAACCTTCATCTCCATTCACTCAAGCCTTCATTCCTTTCAAAATCCCAAAGCTTGTTCACTCATCCCTCAAAAATGGCCTCTGCAGGACCGTCAAAACGCCCACGCACTCACAGGACAAAGAAAACTGCTGGGCTCGGGACTGCGGAACCCGATGAACTCAAAACCATCCGTGAAGGGCTAACCAAGGAAAACTTTCCTTGGTTGAGAAAATTCGACAATGATATCAAAAAGTCTCCTCGCCCTGTAGACAAAGGAGTACACTTATCTCTGTACTCTAACATGCTCGTTGAAGAATGGCACACGAACAATCGCCCTGTTGTTCCTCTCAAACTTCTGAGTCTCAGTGACCCTGTCCGAGACTCACATGGATCAGATCGTGTCTCTGCTCGAATTCCAAGGCTGGACCTCCCTCTGGTCCAGGCTTGACATGCGCAGGTTTCTCCCGGGAGCACACCCGGATGTTTTATGCCAATCTGTGGATTACCCCCACAATCTGAATCTCAATCCTTCTTGCTCAACACTGTTGTTGATGGTACGTCCCTCAGTTTTTCTATTCCCGAAATCTGTGAAATTCTCCGCATCCGCAACGAAGGCCTAAGTGACTTTTCCGTATTGACTGGAGCAGTAAATACGGAATTCCTGAACAAGATGTGAAATTCGATCTGGGGTTCTTTCCTTCCCGAAAGACCCAAAACATGGCTCTCATTGATCGCATCTTGTTAGCCATTGTCACTTACTGTGTGAATGGTAAGTCGACAAGAAATCCAAGCAACATGGATTTCTACGTCACTTACCGCATCAAAAATCAAACCCAACTAAATTTTGCCTGGATTATGGTTGAGGTCATGTTTTCTGCTCTTCGGAAAGCTTCCAAGGCCTTACCCTTTGCCAATCTCATCACCATTCTTCTCAAGTCCAAAGGTGTTGTCATTCCTGATAATGACTCACCTCGGTGGCGAACACGGACTATTACAGTAACTACAACATTGTCCAAGCCATCGACTCTCAAAAACGTAAAGCCACAAACATTCCGGTCTTGATGATGAGGCAGAAGCTGAGCCTCAAGCAAATGTTGAATCAAGTACCATTGACCAGCTGCGTACTCAAATTCAATCTCTGGAACAGTCTGTTCAGCACCTTCAGCTTAGCAATGCGCGTCATGAGTATCGTTTTGGCGTCCTTAAGGACGTTATTCTCCCAAATGCCGTGGGCATCCTTTCCCTCTGATTTTGATGATTTAGGGGGAGACTCTGCTGCTAACACTGCTGCTGCTGGAGATACAAGAACTAGTGCTGGTGGTGCTGGTGGAAGTGGTGCTGGTGGAAGTGGCCAACAAATGAGTGGTTTTGGGGGTATGCTTCAAGTCCCTTCAATTTTGGTGATTTGCAACATCCTGGTGGAAGTGGTGCTGGATCTGGTGGTGGAGTGTAGTTGGTTTCTGATTTTTGGTTCCTTCTGACTTTCAAATTTGTTTTTGCATTGCCTAGAAACTTTTCCGTCCTGAATGTTATTTGGATTTTCCTACTGCTATGGATAGATGTAATGAACAGTGTTCTATTAAGTAAAGTTTTTTTTGGGACTATATGGTACTTCTCTTGAAAAATTTAAATGCACTTTGTGAGGGGGAGCATATGCTAAGGGGGAGTAAATTAAAATGTTGCATGTTGTGAAATCATCAAAAAGAGGGAGAATGTTAGAATGTGATTTAGTTTTGATGATTTGCACAAGGTTGGCACTTGAAAATACTGTTTAAGCGCTTCAAGTTGATGGTTTGAAGTCAGTGCACTTCGAACGCTCACTTCAGGCGCTTCATGTGTCTTGGTGATGATCAGAACACTTCGAACGCCTTGATCAGGCGCTTCATGTGTTGTATTGAAAGTCAGGACACTTCGAACGCTTACATCAAGCGCTTCATGTGTCCTGATAAAATATACGTACACTTCGAACGCTACTTTAAGCGCTTCAAGTGTCTCACCAAGTCAAAAGTACTTTTCTCTGAATAAGCACGCTTTCCCAAGGCCTGTTCTGAGAAAATGTCAGTTTTAGTTCGAACAAGCATGAAGTGCTACATGAGGCGCTTCATGTCACTTCGAACGCACTCAGTTGCCAACATTAGGCGCTTAATGTGACTTCGAACGCATGTTCTCTTTCACATTAAGCGCTTCATCCCACTTTGAACGCTTATTCTTTGGACAGATTAAGCGCTTCATGTGTTCAACGGTACAAATCTTTTGCTTCATTTTCTAACCGTTGACTCTTTGTATCCTCTTTTTAGTGTTGTTTCAGCAGGCTTTCTCTCTCACTCAAGGTTTGCAGGTTTCCATTCTTGGCCAAGTTTTGAATCTTCTCTAAATGGTTGCTACATGCCAAGAATTGTTTTTAAAGACTGCTGCAGTCCTTCACAAGCTGCCAAATCCCATTATTGGCTGGGCAGAAGGTTTCAAACGGGAAGTTTTCTTGAAGGTTGATAAAAGAAGGGTTTGGTTCATTCTTCTTTAACTTTCTACTTCACAAGCTCTCAAGTGCTCTCAAGCTCAAGCTCTCAAAATAGTTGTAAATCTTTGTATACTTTTACTTTATTGTTGAGAGTGATTATTGTAAGAAGAAGAGTCTTCTTCTTGGTGAGATTCTCTGTGAGAGATTTGGTAGATTGTTGGTCAAGGAGCAAGGGTGCTCTTTGTTTAAGTTTTCTAAACTTTGAAGGGTTTGTTGATAGTGTGTGGTGCACTATTCTCCCTACAAGATTTCTTTGAGGGCAAAGAAGATCTTTGGAGGCAAAACTTCAAAGTGTTAGAACTCTTGGTTGTGGTCTAGGCAAGGTGCCTAGTTTGTATTCTTTTGATTTTGTTTTGGTTGTTGTTTCCCCCAAAAGAAATAACAATCCCCATTTCAAAATCCTTCTTGTGAAACATCAAGAAGGTAGAGGAGTAGAGTCTCTTGACTTGAACCTCTATACATACTCGTGTTCTTTCTTGTCTTTCAAGTTTTATCTTTCTATAGAACACATCCAAGTATTGGTTGCACTCAAAAACGAAAAATAGCCACAAAATATCCATACTTGGTGAACACACTATTCAACCCCCCCTTCTAGTGTGTTCTAAGGGACCTAACAACTTTAACGTGCAAGCATTGAGTGGTTTAGGCAGACTCATTGTGGAGCCTCTTTAGACAGATAGACTTGCAAATTCTCAATCTAGAGTGTTTTTCTGCAAGGATTTGTGTGGAAATCAAAGCTGGAAAAATACCATCCAAAACTATAAAATTTACCGATGAAAATGGCGAAGAAATCATCCAGAATGTGGATGTCATTCTAATGTTTAGAGAAAGTGCTTCAAGGAAAGCAAACTACCATTGCTATTGGAGCCCAGGCTAAATATCTAAAGAATGGAGGACAGAACAACCCAACGAGGATTCTATCTACAGGAGGGACAGATAAAGCCACTGTGAAGGATCAGGAATCTGTCATTGGTAAGTCACAGTACATTGGTGAGTCTTCTTAGCTCTTCACATATGAGTCACATTACATTGGTGAGTCTACTAAGCTCTTCACATGCGAGTAACGTAAAATCTCTCCAATTGGCCCGCACAAATGATTTGGTAATAATATTTGTCTTTGTATCCTTTTGTCTCTATGTTTTCTTCTCGAAAAATTAACTCTAAAAAAACTCAAAAGTACTCTTTTACTCGGTAAGATATCAAAACTTTCATAGCAAGTTAGTCACACATTATAACATATCAAGTTTCATTATATATATGTAACAAAAATGGTCAGAGACTTTTATACATTA
>AP025071.1:3893414-3944947 GCA_036186865.1 Eustoma russellianum
AGGGGGCGCCAAGTGGCAGGGGTAGATCGTTGCATACTACATAGATCACTGAACCTCTTTGCTGGCTACACTGCAATGACCATCTCAGCTCCTGCAGTATCTTCACCAAAAACAACTGAAGTGCCAAAGGAAAAAGAACAAATGGAGAGGACAAAAATTCTCCAATCCAACCAATGGCACCTAACAAGTGAGGATGACATCCTTTGTCATCTTAATGGGCATGACAGTTAGAATCATGCTTGTCAATTATATTAAAATACAAAGAGGACATGTTGCCATCAAACTTGGAGGCCAGTTTATGGACAGCCAATCCACAATAGTTTTTTCCCAGTCGCGCGACGCAAATCTCAGTAATCTTCTTGAACAACAAGTCTTCTTGGATCTGTTGCTGCTTTAGATACTCACCTAAAGGCATCCACTGCTTATTAACAAAGCAAACAGAATATTAAAATTAGGTACTAGTTAAGATGATCAAATCAAGCAAATTCACATTCAGCCATAAAACTTGTTTGTTTGGGAAAACAGGGGTCTGAGTTTCAGTTTGATATCGAAGTATTTGGTAATGAATATCGTTTTTTTGATATACTAGCCTCCTTGTCCATCAATATGGAGAACGAGAGGTATGACCGGTCAACGCCACCGGCCACCCGGTCCGCCGCCTCCGGCCACCGCCGGCCCGTCTCTACCGGCCCGCCGCCGCCGCCGGACGATCATTATTCCTGCCGGTCAAATTTTTCTGGCCATTTCTCCGGCCGTCTACATTCGATACCCATTTCAATTATGATATGTTCTAAACACCATCAATGTCTATCATACCCATTCCAACTTCAATACCAAACAACTATCGCTTTTAGGCCCAAACTCATATACTTTAAACTCATACCCTGCCATACAATTCAGATTCTGATTCTGATACCCAAGTGCGAACCAAACGCCACCTCAGTTTTATACTTCTCAATCACTTGTAAATGATCGAGAAGTGTAGGGTAAGTCTGTATACATCAAATCCTGAAGCCTTCACGATCTAACCATTCCCGTACCCTTCGCAAATACGAAAGGCTAGTTTACTGGGAATGCCCTTTTAATCACTTGTAATCAGAATATGCATGGCACCTAATGCACTAGGTTCACGTCATGCATTATTGCCAAATGGGAATAAGATTTGCTCAGACAGAATGAAGCATATGACAGTCTTACCATGGCTGCTTGAATTTCATAGCCATCAACCGCGATTTGTGTTGATAGGGGTCTTAACATGCACACAAAAAACAGATCTGATTTCTCAAAGGCTACATTGTGCGCGTGCCTGCATGATATGTCAAGGACATATTCAAACACCAACTAAATAGACAAAATAAACAAACAAACAACTATATAAAAACAAGATTTTCAATGTATCCGATGACACATTTTCCCTGAATTTGGAATACGATGGAATAAATCAAAACGACTCACTAAATTGGATGTGCTTCTTATATTGTGAATTATCAGTTGATCGTCACAGCTTTACCCAATTTTCATTATGGGTCATTAGAAAACAACCTCTGTGTTTTTGTTGTGTTTTTTCATTATGGGTATTGTTTTCTAAAACAATGGGTAATGTTGTTGTTGTAGTATTTCCGACTTCAAAGTATTTTTCTTTAGCAGACAATGTTTGTCACTTTCTCCTTGCTTGTGTGCCAAATATTTAGCCACAAGAAAATTGTGCAAGTCTAATAATACCGATCATACCTGAACGCCATGACTTCAATGAATTCAGTATCAATCTGGAAGAGAAAATAAACATATTATCCCCACTATTACCAGAAAAGGCTATTAGATAGCTATAAGAAGATGAACCATGACATATTGTATTAAATCTTACTCCAGTTTCCTCCTTCACTTCTCTTACAGCTCCCGTGAAAATCTCCTCTGACTGTTCGAATGACAGATTAATTGTCTGATTAGATGAAACAAATTGCAACTTCTTTCCTTACGCTGTTCCAGAAACATGAGGAACTCTACGCGAAAAATCGACATTGCAAGACATACCTCAAGAATAACACCAGTGGGTATTTTCCAGAATCCAGCCAGCCCAGTTGGACTATATTTCTCTTGTACTACTAAAACCTGAAACCATATAAAGGACGTAATCAAAAACAGTTTTTTCACATCTTTGTGACGTTCAGGTCATGGGTTGGAGCCGTGAAAACAGCCTCTTGCATAAGGTGTAGGGTAAGGGTGCATAAATCAAATCGCGAAGCGATCCCGTCCCTCCCCAGACCCTGCACAAACGTGCGAAACTAGTGCACCGGGAACGCCCTTTTAGTTTTTTCACAGCTTTATTAACAATTTTATCCTAGAACAGGAAAGCATACCTCATTGTTGTCATTTATTACAAAACCTCCAACTCCAACTTGATGGGATGCATTAGAAGGAAGCAGACAAGGTTCATTAGGAATCCAATAAGTCATCATGACATATGTTTTTTCAGCATGGTGGTACTGAAATCCTTCCTATCATCAGTAAACATAAACAAATAAACACATATCCATACATCAAATACACAATCCGGCTCCTTCGCGAACCATGCGCAAACGCGGGAGCCTAGTGCACGGTACGGAAACGCCCATATATCCAATACACATATTCAATTCTTTCACAATGTTGAATTGTAACTTACTCGATCAAAAACCTAAAATTTTACCTGCACTGCTATTGGGACAAGTTCAGATCTGCCTATTGGTATTTTGAGCCAGACTCCCTTTTTGCCCTGCAACCCAACGACACAAGATCAAGAAATAAAATGTTAGACTTGGATTAGGAAATATTATTATTTTACAAAGTCAATCAAATGATGATCATTGAATCTATGCAGATTCATGGTTAAATTGCATAGTCAAAATGCCGGTGAAACACTAGAACAAGAAAGTCCGGTACCTTGATTTTCCAGTGAGAAAGTGATGATTTAAGAACAGCGCTGAATACGCTGGGAGCAGATGGTAGTCCTCTTGGATCAACAATTACACCATTGTACTCGTCATCATATGCCTCAAGGACTCTTGCATCTTCAAGACATACACTAAATCCATTAGCTCCATTGATTCGATATGGATGGAACAGAACATCTTCATCATGAATCGTGCAGGTAGGATTCCGTGGTGTACTTGAGCAAGAAATGGTTGGGATCACACCTGATCAAAACCCAGAAACTGAAGAAAATCAGATAACATACTAAGATAAACAAAAGAAGTTTGCAACATGTGGAAAACATCTTATTCATCAGGCAATGCTTCTAGTCTAAAGACATTATGCAAATGATGTTTTAATTCCTTCCCCAAAATAAAAGCCCAAAAGACATAGTAAATATATCAAAGAAAAACAATAAGGATTACCATTTGGGTGAGCAGAGATTCCTCTGTATGAAAAAGATTGTGCATTGGCCCCAAAAGCAAGCAATCGGCCTGAGTTCAAGAGAGAGCTTGAAAGCATGATCTTTGTTCCTGAAATTTTGGTAGTCTCGAAAACAATCAATTTGCACTCCGTTGATGTCTTTCCAGGCGTTAATTGGAGTTCAAGAAACAGTAAACTCACCCCTTAACTGAGAAATCAAAGCCCAGAACCTCTCTATATATAAAATAATTTAATCCTTTAAAGGACAAAAATAAACTCTCTTTCATTTAATAAAGATAATACAAGTATGCTTTGAAAAGGATACAAATGTATATAACTTTTTCTTGTTTCCTCGATAGTTCACTTGGAAACAAGTGAACTAAAGACGAGTTAAAACGGATGAAGGAATAGACGGCCAGAGAATACATAACAAGGAAGATGTTGTGAGGATTCGGGGAAGTAGTCGATCAGAGCCGTTAGAGAAGATATTATTACAAACACGGTTTTTTTTTTGTTTTTTGTTTTTTGTTTTTTACAATATTTCAGAAACACCATGTTTTAGAACTCTTGTATACATATATTCTTTTATTCTAGTCGCAAAAAAGGCATACTTTGATCTTGGAAGTCCCACGGTACTAACTTTAAAGAGTTTCGTAGAATATTTAAATCAGGAACTCATCTGCCTCATAGATTGGTAAACCTTTTACCAGACAACGCACGCAAGATGTCCACTGCAAACTGGTTCAACAACTTTTTAACTCAGTTGGGACGGATACTATAGCCAAAGGTAGTACTGGTCGAGGTAATAGTATTACACCCATGTTGTGCGTATTCTGGTTCAAACCTGCGTCCATCTACTTGCAATGTTCCAATCCGAATACCAAACGAAATATGCTATAGGGTCGTATGTTCATTTATTATACATATACTTGACTGATATCCTATTTTAGTATAGTTGTTTTTTAAACATATGTTCGTTTATTAAGTATAGTTGATTGATACGTCTATCAAGTAAGTTCTTTTGAGGCTAAGTGAGTTGTTTTTCAGGTGATATGGTGTCTTCTTTGACTTTAGATTATGACGGAATAAAACAAAATGAATCATTAATTTGACTGTGTTTTTTATATTGTGAAGTAGCAGTTGATCAACACAGTTTGACGTAATTTTCATTATGGGTCATGGGGAAACAACCTTTGTGTATTTCTAACATATTGGTATGGTTGCGTATATTCGATCCTCGTACCTCGCTATAAACGGAAGTCTCTAAGACAATATGGTAATGTTGTTGTTGTATCGTATCATTTTTGGTTGGGTCTTGTACAGTCTGAGTCAAGCGTCGCCTGTATGAAGGTTAATTGTTTTTGTTGGTATTTTGGTCTGTTTTGAGTGTTCTTGTGTTTCATGTTGGGATTGGACTTTGGAATGAGATATGGAAGCGAGAAATAATTGTTGATCTAATAAAATATCTCAACTTATGTTTCAACATTATTTCAAAATGTGTCTAATTACAAATCATCAACGTGTGTGATTATATGTGGTAGTAAGTCATGCAGGTGTCTTGATGAGAGGCTGTGGTCCAAAATGGCTTCGTGTAGCTTTCAGAAACAGACAAATTGTAAAAGAAAATCTATCTCACATTATGTTAAGATTTTGCTTATGTTACGAGCTGTTTATATATGCACACATAAACGAATGTTTATATACTCACACACAAAATCAGACGCATAAATAAATAAATATAAATATATATATACACACACATATGAGTATGCAAATATATATTGTTACAATAGTTTGTAAATGCAATGAAATGAAGAATGCAGGTGAAATGGTGTTGGAATAAGCAAGAATAGCTTGGCTCATGACATGGATCGATCCATGTCTCAAATGGATAGATCCATGTGGCTTAAAAATGAAGTTGAGTATTCTGTCGGACATAGATCGATCACTTCGATCGATCGATGTCACATAGATCGATCACTTCGATCGATCGATGTACCCTGAGTGCAGAGTTGAAACTTTCTGTCCAACATAGATCGATCACATAGATCGATCGAAGTGACTTCGATCGATTGATGTGACAGATCAAAGTTGGTCAGAATAAAATTGGAGCTTACTGTGAGACATCGATCGATGTCACATCGATCGATCACATCGATCGATCGATGTGTCAACAGAAGTGCCTTTTCATGTAGAATCACAACTTATGGATCAAGAGACATACTCAATCACCATGCAACTGTCTTGAACGTCTGAATGGAGTTTGAAAGCTTATAAATAGGCTGTTATAACACATTTTTCAAGACATCTTGCAACCTATTCCATACTAGCATCCTACATTCTTCTTCCTGCTCTTAATCACTTTTGTTTTAGAAAGTTCATTGAATCTCTATTCTTTTGCTGAGAATAAGAGATTATTGGCTGTTGTATCCTAGGATGAAATTTGCTTACAACCCTGCAGCGATTAGTGTGGGCAAATATTCCTTACGGAAAGTGATTATCACGTCTCAAGCCAAGCTTCTTCACGATCATCTTCTCTTGTTCTTTGTCTTGTTTCCTTATTTTCTTAACAATCGTAAGGAATATTTGAAGATGGATTCAAAGACATTTTCGAACCAAGAGAGCATGAAGCTAGGCCGATTTGATGGCACCAACTACTTGAGATGGAAGGACAAGATGTTGTTCCTCCTAACTGCTCTTCAGATTGGGTATTGTCTTGACCCAAATCTGAAAGATTTGCTAACCCCACAAGAAGAGGACTCCGAGGAGGTGAAAGCCGCTTGGAGGAAGAGACATGAGGATAATATGTTGTGCCGAGGGCATAGCCTCAACAATCTGTCAGATCGTATCTATGATCTGTTCACGGTAACTTCATCACCGAAGGAAATATGGATGCCTTGGAGTTCAAATACAACAATCAGAAGCAGGACGCGGACAAATTCCAGGTGATGAAATATTTTAATTTTAAGATGGTTGAAAATTTTTCAATCATGGACCAAGTGCACGAGTTGCAGGTCATTGTTTTCAAACTGAAAGAGTTAGGGGTAGAGGTTTCTGAGGCATTACAAGTAGGAGGGATAATCGCTAAGCTTCCCCCTAGTTGGAATGAATACAAGAAGAAATTACTACACTCCACTGAATCTTTTTTCCTTGAACAACTTCAAAAGTATTTGCGAATTGAAGAAGAGACAAGGAGTCTTGTAAAGAGACATGTCTCTGATGATGCATCTAAAGTGCATTATGTCAAAGGAAAAACAGGGAGTTCAGTTGGAAACAAAAGAAAGAACTCCGATTTATCTAAATCCATTAACAAGACAGAATCCAAGAAAGGCAAGAGGTGTTATAATTGTGGAAAGAAAGGACACCTCAAGAAGGACTGTTGGATTTGAAAGAAACAAAAACATGATGGTAGTTCCCAGCTTGCTAACAATGTAAACATGGTAAACATTGGGACCGATCAGTTGGTAGCAATGGTTTCTAGGTTGCATGTTGGTATGGTAACAGAACTTCATATGGCTACGAACGAAATCACGAATGACTGGTGGTTGGATTCGGGTGCGACTGTACATTGCAACAATAGGGCTCTATTCAAGACCTATCATGTTGTTGATGATAGCCAACAAGTTCTAATGGAAAACCGCAGTGCCACAAAAGTCTTGGGTAAAGGTAGTGTAGAGTTAGACTTTACTTCAGGAAAGAAGGTGTTATTAGTCAACGTTCTACATGTACGTGAGATTTCAAAGAATCTCGTTTCTTCTAGTCTTGTTTGTAGAAATGGATTCAAGATTGTAATGGAGGGAGACAAAATTATAGTGTCCAAGAATGATGTCTTTGTTGGGAAGGGTTATGTTTACGACGGAATGTTTAAATTAAGTATCAATAAAAATTCCGCAATTTGTATTTACTCTGTTGATTCTTCTTTTTCATTGTGGCATGATAGCGGGGGCAAATATTCCTTACGGAAAGTGATTATCATGCCTCAAGTCAAGCTCTTCACGATCATCTTCTCGTGTCCTTTGTCCTGTTTCCTTATTTTCTTAACATATATAAGGTGATTTTGCTTATGTTACGAGCTGAATCACATTTTTTGGGGGTAAAATTTCAGTGTTTTCAATCATTAATTATAAGAACAGAGAGCAAGTTTGTTGACATATGGTATTGGAAGATATGATTTGATATGATTAGATGTGGTGTAAATGTGATTAGATGTGGTGTAAATGTTAGATATTCTTAGTTATGGTACATATCTTTGTTAATTATGGTACATATCTTTACTACCAATTGTAAAGATTAGGTAGGATAATGTTTCCTTGATTTAGGGATTGATAGAATAGAAGATAGATATATTGTATTTTTGTAATACATTTTTCGATAAGGAAAATACAACGTGATTGCACGTTTTCTTCATTGTATCAGAGCGATAAAACTAATTTTTTTTTGCCGCCTTCATCGTTTTCCGGCGAAGTCGGTCGGCTGAGCATCCATGGCCGCCACCAACGTCCCCGTCACCACTACCGATCCGAAGTCTGCATACTACTTGCATCCTTCTGATCATCCTGGTCTCCTCTTCGTCACTCAACCATTAGGCGAGAATGGTGAGAATTACTTTGTTTGGCGAAAGTCATTTGTCAATGCTTTGCGATCCAAGAACAAAGCAGGCTTCGTTGATGGCACTATCAAACGTCCGGATACTGCCTCTGCTGATTATCATGTCTGGCAGCAATGCAATGCGCTGGTCTTAGCGTGGTTGTCCCATTCACTGGCGAAAGAACTTCAGGTGACCGTTGCTCATGCGGATTCTGCCCGAGAAGTGTGGGTTGATTTGGAAGAACGATTTACACAAGGTGTAGATGCCCGAGTGTATGAGTTACGCCGTGCCATCAATTCTCTTCGCCAAGAAAAGAACAATGTTTTTGTCTACTATGGGCGCCTCAAAGCTCTCTGTGGAGAGCTTCAATCCTTTGATGAGATACCCGTCTGTACCTGCGGGCTTTGTACGTGTGGAGTGTCAAAGGCCATGGAGAAAGTTCGTGAGAAAGAAATGGTTTTCGACTTTCTCATGGGTCTAGATGAGACCTTTGGTACGGTACGTTCTCACATTTTGAGTATTGATCCTTTCCCTTCGCTTGGTCGTGCATATGCCATTGTAGCGCAGGAAGAGAAGCAACGTACTGTTGCTCAGAACTTGGTACCACAGTTCGAGGCTGCGGCTTTGGCCGCCTAGCAGCCGCCGCCAGACAACCGGACAGCTCCCTGGCATTCTGCCCAGGACGGCCGTCCTTCCAAATTCAGAGGTAAGGGGGAGCGCCCTCGGTGCAGTCATTGTGGTAAGGTCGGACATTTACGTGAGACTTGTTTTGACCTTGTTGGCTATTCTGCTGATTGGAATCGTAGTCGCCGCAGTAAAGTTCATGCAGGTCAAGGTTAGCCATCTGCCGTAAGGGAGGAAAAGGGAATGGTTGCACAATCTTCTGCGGTTCCCGACTTGCCGGCTGCGTCACCCACTTTCGCCGGTCTTACCCTTGCCCAACAACATCAGTTGGCACAGTTTATTGATCACCTCAATGGAGGTAATTTCGGTCCTACTCTGCCACCCTCAAGCAAGCCAGATTCGGGTATTATTTCTTTTCCTCCTATTTCGCGGTCCAATTGGATATTGGATAGTGGTGCTAATGCTCATATTGTGAATGATTTATCTCTATTCACATCTATCATTTCTGACAAGTTAGATGCCACTGTTCAAATACCGAATGGTGCACATGTGGCGGTGCATGCGGTTGGGACCATCCGCTTATCCTCTAATTTGGTTCTTCATGGTGTTTTGGGAGTTCCAGAATTTGCATTTAATCTTATATCTGTCAGTCGTTTGGTGAAAGATTCGAATTGTGCACTAACGTTTGGACCGGATTTTTGTGTTGTGCAGGAGATACCCTCGAGGAAGCTGATTGGAGTGGGTAGGCAGCATGATGGTCTCTACCACTTTCTGACTCATTCGGCGAGTACAGCACACGCTTCTATCCAACCCTCAGCGTCTCTTTGGCATCGTCGCATGGGTCATCTTCCTGTATCTAAATTTCGTTTCCTTCCATCTATTCTAGTTACAAATAAAGATATCTTTTGTGATGCTTGTAATCGAGCTAAACAAACTCGTTTGCCTTTTTCTTTTAGCACTAGTACTACTGGTTGCATCTTTGAGTTGATACATTGTGACATTTGGGGGCCTTATAAAACGCCTAGTTTGTCAGGGGCACGTTATTTCTTAACCGTTGTTGATGACTACAGTCGTAATACTTGGGTTTATATGATACAGACCAAATCTGACACTTGTCGTTTTTTATTACATTTCTCGCGTAAGGGGGAGAATCATGTTTTTAAACTTCAAAAGTCTTTATATGGTTTAAAACAGGCTTCACGGAATTGGTATGCTAAGTTCACTTCTTCTCTTGTTGCACTCGGCTATACCCCCTCTACTGCGGATCCCTCTTTGTTCGTTTTGACTACTTCATCATCTATTGTTGTTGTTTTAATTTATGTTGATGATGTTTTTGTGGCTGGGAACGATCTCCCTCGGATTACGGCACTCAAGGCCTATCTTGATCGGATGTTCAAGATCAAAAATTTAGGCCCACTCAAGTATTTTATTGGCATTGAGGTGGCTCATTCCCCCACTGGCATGGTATTAAATCAACTTAAGTATGTCCTTGATATTCTTCAGGAATGTGGTCTCCTTGGCAGTCGCCCTACATCTACTCCCATGGATCAAAAGGGCCATTTTCCGGACAATGCACCCTTTTTAGACGATCCTGTTTTCTATCGCCGTATAGTTGGGCGCCTGCTCTATCTCACAGTTACTCGTCCCGACATTTGTTTTGCGGTTAATACTCTTAGTCAGTACATGCATGCGCCACGCAAATGTCATTTAGATGTTGTCTTCTATCTACTGCGCTATCTTAAACGTGATCCTAGCAAAGGTTTGTTCTTTCCTACTCAGACTTCGTTGCATCTTCATGCTTACTGTGATGCTGATTGGGCTGGTTGCCCTATTACACAGCGTTCCACCACTGGTTATATGGTCTTTCTTGGCACTTCGCTTATATCTTGGCGTTCTAAGAAACAGCCTGTTATTTCTCGTTCTTCTGCCGAGACGGAGTACCGTGCTATGGCGCAAGCTTCAAGTGAGATTGTTTGGTTACGTAAACTCCTCACTGATCTCGGCGTTCCCATCTCTCGGCCCGTGCCACTTCGCTGCGACAATCAAGCGGCCTTACATATTGTGGCCAATCCGATTTTCCATGAGCGTACTAAATATATCGAGATTGATTGTCACTTTGTTCGTCATCATTATATTGCCAGTCTCATTCAACCGTGTAAAGTTCCCGGTTCACATCAGTTAGCCGATGGGTTCACCAAGGCCCTTAGACCCGACTTGTTTCGGCGGTTCATTAGCAAGTTGGGCATGCTCGATATTCATGCGCCAACTTGAGGGGGAGTATTGGAAGATATGATTTGATATGATTAGATGTGGTGTAAATGTGATTAGATGTGGTGTAAATGTTAGATGTTCTTAGTTATGGTACATATCTTTGTTAATTATGGTACATATTTTTACTACCAATTGTAAAGATTAGTTAGGATAATGTTTCCTTGATTTAGGGATTGATAGAATAGAAGATAGATATATTGTATTTTTGTAATACATTTTTCGATAAGGAAAATACAACGTGATTGCACGTTTTCTTCATATGGGGTGTGGTTGATCAGCTCAGTATCGGATTTAGAGAACATGTGATGAAATCATACCCTTGGACGTATCATATAACCTCACCATCTTTATGCTTGTTTTTGTTATATATAGTTTGTCATGATCTATTCAGAATCATAATAATTATTCGGCCATTGACATACAAAATTATGGCATATGGAGGAGTGATACACTTACGCGCACTATTCAATCATATGATACACAATTATAATGTTTTTTTATAATCGTGATCTTTAAGTTAGAATAGTTACATAAATATTAGGGCGGTAAACGAGCCGAACAAGCCGAGCATTGCGTTATTCAAGCTTGGTTCATTTAATTTAGCGAACGAGCCGAGCTTGTTCGTTTATTTAAACGAACATATTTAATTGTTCAAGCTTGGTTCGTTTAACTCACGAACAACATTAACGAGCCAAACACCTTAAACGAACGGTGCCAATTACTGAGTTCGAACAGAAAAAAGGTGTTCAAGCTCTGTTCGTTAACCTTTTATCTGAGCCGAGCTCGAGTTCGAGCTCGAACCAAACGAGCCGAATAACCGAACGGCTTGGTTTATTTACAACCCTAATAAATATTATTAAGGAAAAAGTGACTTTTTCGAAGAGGCCACAATCTTATTTCTGTGTGGCATATGCATTATATATTATCTAGAGTTCACATGCACAAAATGTAGGGTATGACTGTGTACATCAGATTGCGAAGCGATCCGGTTCTTCTCGAGACTCTAATAGAAAACTAATGCACCGAGAACGTCCTATGGGTTCAAGATTTGGGAGGAGCGGGTGTCCCTGCCTTATATTATAACTTCATCTGGTATATTAATATAGCACTCCTGTTCATGTATTTACGTTGAAGTACAATAATACTCTACTAGTTAGTGTGATCCGCGCAAATGTGCATACTGAGGCCCAATATTTGTTGAAATAGGAAAACAAAAATTAAAGAAAAAACAAAAAATAATGAAATTGTTCCATACATTGTTTCCTCTAAGAGTTATAAAAAACAATGCAGGAAGACAGAGATTAAATAATAAAGAAAAACATTTACAATATAGGGAAAAAGGTCATACATGGATATAGTAAGTGTTTCCTTTATATAATCAGTTATTAAATTGGAAAATACGTATGTTAAAAAAGAATTGAAACGACTAAACGTAAATTCTATACTCTTGAAAGATAATACATAATTGTTATATCTAGAATAAATAAGCATCTTCCTCTTTAGTTAGATTACAACAATAACAACAACATTACCTCATTGTCTTACAGGCTCCCATCTATAGCGGGATATAGAGGGGTCAGATGTACGTAACCATACCCATGTGTTAGAAACACAGATGTTGTTTTCTGATGACCCAAAATAAAAATCGCGTCAAGCTGTATCAATCAACTGCTACTTCACAACATTAAAAACGGAGCCAATTTATTGATTCATTTTGCTTTGTTCTATCATATTCTAAAGTTAGGAAGAGTATGTTCTTGACTCCATTGTAAATGGAAAGATGATGCTTAGTGAGACTGTGACATATTGAGGTTACGTTTCGACTATCAACATACAAACAGTTAACAATCTACCCATCTTGATTCCACGTTAATGATGTCTAATATATTATTTGCTTTTAAGGAAGGGTCTCTAACTTTTTTTATTTAATCTTGCGTTACATTCTTTAGTTTAATATATTTGATTTTCTACAAAACAATTATCATCATTTTATACAAATGTTATTTCTTTTGTATGTAAAAGAAATATAAAATTATTTAAGTGCGTATGCTAGATACAAATTAAGTCAAATAATCACCAAAAAATACAAAATAAAGAGGAAAAAATGTAGATGTCAAATTCTCACATGAACAAAAAGGGCAAAAAAAAATAAAAAAATAAAGGATCTGCTAGACCATTCAAGTGGATTTCAGAGGCAAAAGGAGAGAACAAAGACAAAGGAGGGGAATCGCCTCTTAATTATTTTTTTTTTGGGCCAATGCTTTTTAGTTATTTAACTCACTAAATTCGATACAGTAGGTTATCAATATTATAGTGTAAAATCTTAAGTAACACTATATTTATTTTAACATTCTGATATGTATTCCATTAATAGACAAATGCCTTCTACAAATGTTATCTTATTCAATGCAAATGTCATTTTTCTTTTGTAGAAAAATATCAAAAGATATAGAAAGAAAATAAACTTTTTTTAAAGAATACTAGAGATACAAAACAAGTCAAATAATAATCTGGCACAATCACATATTTAAGAGGATAAAAAAGTATAAATGTTAAAAGATCGTTTTAACAAAGAAAATATTAAAAAAAGAAAGAAAAAAAATGACAACAGGAAAAAAGAATTTAAAAAAGGAAAGGGATTGCATGTTTCTCAACCAAACAAAACGGGAATTGCATATGACGATAAAGAGGAGAGAAAAATAACATTTGCGTTAAACGGACAAAATCAGGTAATTTATTTCTGCGTTGTCGTTAGTTAATCAAAATGTTATTTTTTGTATATTAAAAGATATAGAACATTAAATAAGTTAAACTTCTATTAAAAACATGCTATATAATAAATAAGTAAAATTCAATTAAAAAAGAATAACTTAAGAGGGAAAATAATAAATAGCTCAAAATTGCATGTCAACAACGATAATATAAGAGAAAAAGACAAAAAGAAAATTAATAAGATTTGCATGCCAAAATAAAAATAACAGAAAAAGGGACCAAAAATAAAATTTGAGTAAATGAGAAGACGACGAACGAGACTAAAAAATGCCACAACTTGATTTGGTATATACTTTAAACGTATGATTCACTTCATCAATTAAGTTATATATTATAATATAGGAGTAATTTTGTTTTGTCCCCTTAATGCTAAGTAGGCCAAGGCATTTAATTTTTAAGTTGTTGTTTAGCTAGTGCAACCCTAGCGATAGTTTTTGTTGTCGTTGGGATATAATCGGTACAGATGATGATGATGATGTTTAGATAGTGCAAGTTGCCTCATTTTTATCCTATCACCGTTGGAGTTTTTTAAAATGGAATCTGTCGAGTTTTTTTAAAACGTAATCTGTTATCTTGTATTAACTGAGCTACGTTTTAAGACATCACTCTTGAGTTCTTATTTTATATAATAACGTTATTAACAATCCTATTCTTCTGGTGACTGTCGATTTTGACCTCATCTAATTTATACCGTCCAAAAAAGGAAGTATCATGGAGGATAGGCACAAATTAGTATAGTATTCAAAAGGCTTTAAAGAATATGTTATACCACTCGCTTTCTCATCATCACCTTATCTTGAGAAAATGGATACAAGATAGAAGTTGAATGAGAAGTAGTATGATGTTGGAGGCGTGTAGTCAGACTTTCCGTAAGGAATATTTAATCCCACTAGTTGTGGTAGGTGATAAACCAGAAAGAATCATCTGTTAGTCAACGACAGTCAACGGCAGATATTGTGCAAGTGTATAACTCCTGCAGTTCGGCACCCAAGCATTGCTGTTCAGCCAAACTGCACTTCGGCTATATTGCATAGCATCCTTCTTATTATCAAAGAATACGCTAAAGGATTGCATCTCGGCACCTAACTTCAACCTCAACTTCGGCCTAAGTGCTACGCTTTGGACCACTTCTGCCAAGCTTGGTTTTGCACTTCGGCAAAAAGGAGTTAAACGTATCATTACATCGTGGGACCATCAGGCAGAAGTGCAATTCAAAGAAAAAGTACACGTTGGGCTGTTCAGCCTGTACACGCCAAGGTCACATCAGTCAACCTGCTAGTCACATCCGCAGACCTACCAGTCATATCAGCAGACCTACAGCGTCATAGGTTTTCTGCCCCAAGCAAACATCTCATCCACTATCAGAAGCAGAGGGCGGAAAAAACTAATAAAAGCAAGTTAACACAGACCAGAAAAGGGATCGAAACATTTTCATATCTCCTGGAGATAATCCATTGAATTTTCTCCTCAGCCAAGAACTGTGAGAACTTTCTAACTCCACACACCAAATTATATTCTCAGTGAGAAATGACCCAAACTGACTTGAGCGTCGGAGGGTTTTACCCGGGGTCATACCCCCGAGACCTCTGATCTGTGCTTCCTTGTGCAGGACTTCCAGGAAGCTATTCCAGTAGTGCTCAACAATCAACTGAAGACGTTTATTTGAGGTCATCTTAGACCCTATGTGAAGATCCGGCTTCATCATTTGGCGCTAGAAGGAGGGCTTATTGTCCCTTAATCCAGTAAAAAGTTCAAACTCAAAACAGCCAACATCTATCTATGACAAAAGGTCGCTGTAAAGGTTCGGGTGAGTCATCCAACCAGCCACGACGCATGACTACGCGCTCAGGTGTCCCTGAACAGGTTTCTCAGGTACCTGAATCGCCTAATCCTATCCCGAAAGTCTCAAGGGAGGATAGGGATAAAGCGATGAAATACGTCGCAGAAAACATGGACGTGTTAGAGGCTGTAGTACAGCAGCTTAAAGGCAAACAGCCGGAGGTGCAAGAGATGGAAGAAGATCCACCTCCTCCTCCCAAAAATGTATCACAAAACTAGTCTTCTAGACCCCCTAGAGGATTTATGGCGGACGCCAGAAGGCGCAGTTTGAAAGCTCCAACTATGGAGTCAGAACCTTCTTCCAGACCGCATCTGAAGAGCTTCCCCAGGGAAGAAGAAGTTCTTCGCAGGCCGAGAGCTTATTACGAAGAGCACAGACAAGAGTTTGTGCAAGCAGCCCAGGAAAGTCCTTTTTCCGGGGATATTGCAGAGTATTTGGCACCAGACAGCTTCAAGGTGCCAAAGATGGACACTTATGATGGAACAACAGACCCAACAGATCATCTCTTCCAGTTTCAAACAGCAATGAGTCTGAAGAACATCACAGATCCTCTGCGTTGCAAAACTTTCCCGTTGTATTTACGGGGAAAGGCCAGGAGATGGTTCCAAGAGCTCCCATCAAAATCGGTGAAGTCTTTCAAGCAGCTGGCACAAAAGTTTAAGTCGCAGTTTGTGTCCAACACCCCTTTTGTGAAGAACTCATCTCATCTGATGACCTTGAGGCAAGGTCCAGATGAATCTGTGTTAAAGTACATGCAATGTTTCTCAGATGAGTCACTGCAGGTCAGTGACAGAAATGAGGGCGTTAAAGCTACTGCTTTTATTAACGATCTCCGAGCTGGCCGCCCCTTTTCTCAACTGGCCAAAGGGCCCACAGCTTTAAGAGAATGCTTGGAGAAAGCTCATCAGTTTGCCCGAGGTAAGGAGGCAAACAGATTGAAGAGGGAAGCCGAGCAAGGAGCTCGGCAAGAAAGCCGATCCGAATCCAAAAAGGAGGATCGGTGCAATGAAGAAAAGATCGTGATCGGCGCAGTGCGTTCGATCGCATAGGTGGAAAAGGCAAAGGTGGTAAGGAGGGCTTACCCCTGTTAGCCTCAAAAGGTTATATTTTGGCCGTCATGGAGAAAGACGGTCTGAGGGTAGATCCAGAGCCTCTGTATGGGCCTAGGGAAAAAAGAAACCCAAAACTTTATTGTCGATATCACATAGATATTGGGCATGACACTGAGGATTGCAGGCAACTAGCTCATGCTATCAAGCAACTGATAGAGCAGGGTCATTTAAAGCAATTTTATGACCCACGTTCACGCCTGCACAACCGGTTAGATTTTCACAAGGACCCTCAGAAGGACAAATGCCGACCAGAGTCCCCACCTCGGCATCGCAGGACTGACGATGATGAGGAGCAAGGAAGGCATGGGGCTGCAGGTCGGCCCTATGTCAATACCATTATATATACCATCTCTGGAGGTCCACCTTTCGCAGGCCGAGGTGAACCCAGTTCCTCAGGAACTTCGTCAGGTCCGCCATCTAAAAGAGCCAAGATGGCAAGGGAATTGACTTATGGGCCAGAAGATCCCATTCCACTGGAATCCAACAACACAGGTTTAGTGATAGACCTATGCATACACTTAGCTCCTGATAAGATTGTGGAGGTTCGACGTGTTTATGTGGACACCGGCAGTGCCGTGAATGTAATGTTTTATCGGGTATATCAGCAGCTTGGATTACCCGATTCTCTGATGAGGCCTGTCACTTCTTCGTTATATGGTTTTACTGGAGCTGCAGTTCGGCCAGTAGGTATGGTCACGCTCAGTTGTAGTTTTGACAAACCCCCGCCTATCGGTGTATATGGATAGACATTGTGGTCGTCAAGGACGTATCTGCATACAACATCATATTGGGCCGGCCAGCTTTGGTGGCACTATAGGCCATTGTATTACCTTTGCACGTCAGCATGAAGTTTCCCACTCTAGGAGGGTGGTAACCATACAAGGTGATACACAAGTGGCACAGAATTGCTATGCTATTGCCACCCAAGGAAATGAGGCAGTTCAGCAAGTCAGCCTTGATGAGCTGATACCTTCAGATGAGGAGCACTTGCATTCAGATGATGCAGTGCAGGATTTCATCCTCGATCCGAGCCGGCCTGAAAATGTCATTAAAATCGGGACATAGATGCCGTCTGAATTGTTAGCTCAGCTGCAGGCTCTGCTGAGAGAATTTGCAATTATCTTCGCATGGACTGCTAAAGACATGCCAGAGATTCCCTCACATGTGGCTGAGCATAAGCTGAACGTTGATCCCTTGGCAAAGCCCATAAAGCAAAAGAAGCGGAACTTCGCTCCAGAAAGGAATAAAGTCATTGAAGAGGAGGTCAAGAAGCTCTTGGATGTAAAATTCATTGTTGAAGTACTTTATCCAATCTGGTTGGCTAACCCAGTGGTGGTCCCTAAGCAGGATGAATCTTGGAGGATGTGTATAGACTATACTGACCTCAACAAAGCATGTCCAAAAGATTGTTATCCGCTCCCTAAAAGTGACAGGCTAGTGGACTCAACGCTTGGACATGAGATCTTCGATTTTTTATATGCCTTCAAAGGCTATCATTAGATCATCATGGCATTAAAAGATCAGGAGAAAACTGTTTTCATAACAGAGTCAGGTACTTATTTTTATGTAACTATGCCATTTGGGTTGAAGAATGCTGGGGCCACCTACCAACTCCTGGTCAACTCTTTGTTCAGTGAACAAATTGGCTGAATAATGGAAGTTTACATCGATGATATGCTTATCAAGAGCAGGTCTCTTGATCAGTATATTCAAAACTTAAGGGAAGTCTTCACTATGTTGAGAAACTCACACATGAGACTAAACCCGAAAAAATGCACGTTTGGGGTACGCACTGGAAAGTTCTTGTGATATATGGTTTCCAAGGAAGGGGTGCAGGCAAACCCTGCTAAAATCGAAGCTTTACAAAACATGCATCCCCCCAGGAATGTGAAGGAAGTGCAGAGGCTAACAGGCCGAATTAACGCGCTGAGCAGATTTTTATCCAAGTCGGTCGAAAGATCTCTCCCTTTCTTCCAGGTCCTGAAGAAGAAAACAGCTTTCCAGTAGGATGATCAATGTCAAAAAGCCTTTGATGAGCTGAAGTCTCATCTGGACGAGGTGCCAATGTTGACTTCACCTCTGCCCAGAGAAGAGCTATATGTGTATCTCTCAACGTGCAAAGAAGCTGTAAGCGCAGTTCTGCTCAGGGAGCAGGATAATGTGCAAAGGCCCATCTATTTCGCAAGTAAAATCTTACATGGGCCTGAAATGAGATATCACAATGTCGAGAAGGTAGTCTTAGCACTTGTAGTGACAGCAAGGAAGTTCAGGCCTTACCTGCAAGCTCATCCCATTGTAGTGGTCACTGACCAGCCCTTAAAACAAATCCTGTCAAGGCCAGACACATCTGGCCGAGCTGCAAAGTGGGCTGTGGAGCTTGCAGAGAATGATATCCAGTACAAGTCAAGAACTTCTATCAAAGCCCAAGCATTAGCAGACTTCTTAGTTGAAGGGATATCCGTGGAGGAAGATATCAAGCCAATAGCTGATTGGACATTATATGTGGATGGATCTTCCTCCAAAGATGGTTGTGGAGCAAGACTCCTAATCATCAACCCCAACAAAGAAGAATTTGAATATGCCTTGCGGTTCGACTTTGAATCAACTAATAACGAGGCAGAATACGAGGCCCTCATAGCAGGACTGGTCCTCGCAAGAAAGTTAGGGCAGAACGAATCATTTTCCGAAGTGATTCGCACTTGATTGTTTCTCAGATCAATGGGAATTATGAAGCCAAAGAGGAAAACATGAAAAAGTATTTGGATAAAGTGCTGCAGCTCGGTCAGGCATTTGAGAACTTCAGCATTGAACATATCCCCAGATCGGCTAACAAAAGAGCTGATGCGTTATCTCGGCTAGCTTCATCCACTTCAACAACTTTGGGGAAAAAGATAGTTGTGGAGCTAGTAAAGCATCGTGCTTATGACGCTAATGAAGTGCTGCAAGTAGACTATCGCAATACCTCGATGGATGAAATTGTTAGTTTCTTGCAGCATGGAATTCAGCCCAAAGACAAACGAGCAGCTCGGCGTCTTCGATTGAAGGCGGCAAGGTATGCTCTTTTTAACGACCATCTATATAAAAAATCATTTTCACATCCTTGGTTGAAGTGCGTGACTGAAGACGAGGGAGATTACATCCTTCGAGAGATGCACCAAGGTATCTGTGGAAATCATTCTGGTGCACGGTCGTTGGCAAGAAAATGCTATCTTGCTGGATATTACTGGCCTACTTTGCGACATGATGCAGAAGAATTGGTCAAGAAATGTCAAGCATGCCAAGTCAATGCTTCAATGTCACATTTTCCAAGTCAAGAGCTCGCTTCTATTGCAAGTCCTTGGCCACTTGTATAGTGAGGGATAGATCTTGTTGGACCTCTGCCCCAAGCTCCAGGTTTAGTTAGATTCTTGGTTGTTGTCATCGATTACTTCACCAAATGGGTGGAAGCAGAACCTTTAGCCACAATAACAGGAAATCAAATCAAAAGTTCTTGTGGAAAAATGTCATATGCCGCTTCGGCCTTCCACAAGTTCTTATATCCGACAATAGAAAGCAATTCGCTGATGATCCTGTTAAGAGTTGGTGTGCTGAGCTTAAAATTGAACAGCGATTCACTTCGGTAGCACACCCTCAGGCTAACGGACAAGTTGATCTACAAATAGAACAATCACGGATGGTTTGAGGAAACGTTTATACAAAATTAGGGCAAGTTGGGTAGAGGAGCTCCCAAGCGTATTATGGACGTATCGAACTACTCCTTCCACCTCCACTAAGGAAACACCATTTTCCTTAGTATACGGCACTGAGGCACTCATCCCAGCCGAAATTGGTTCCAGCTCTACCCGAACAGATTACTATTCTGCTGAAACCAATAACCCAGGATTGCGGCTAAATTTGGATAAACTGGAGGAAAAAAGGGAGCAGGCTCATGTCCGCATGGCTCAGTACAAAAATCTAATTGCTCAATACTACAATTCTCGAATACGGTCAAGATCCTATCAAGTGGGAGATTTGGTATTGCGCAACAATGAAGCAAGCCATGCAGCACCAACTGGGACTCTTAACCCTAAGTGGGAAGGTCCTTATCAGATAGAGGAGGTGCGCTCAAATGGGGTTTATAAATAACAAACATTGGAAGGCAAAACTTTACCAAGAACTTGGCATTCTACTCAGTTAAGACTTCTACATCAGTGATGTTTTTTACCTCAGCAGGACTGAGCTGGCCGAGCAGGACTCGACTCAGCAAGATCTCAGCAGGTTTCCCAAAGAAGTCTTTCACAATTTTCATTTACTAGCAGTGCTAGAAAAATGTAAATCATTTATGTAATTACCAGCAGTGCTGAGGATTAAATAAAATAGTGTTTTATGGCAGAGCCAGCATGTGATTCTTTCATTCTGCCTAAATAGATCAAGTAACGGGTTTACTTTGTCTGAAATTTATTGCAATTGCAAAGTTAAAGCCCGACAGAGCTGCAGTTCAGTCAGGCAGCATAACATTTTTGGCAGAAGACAAATACTTGCACAAACTATGAAAATAGAGCAAGTAAAGTCTCACATGCAGAAGACAAAATCAGGAAAATAATAGCAAGCTGAAGAGCACAAGTTGAAGAAAAATGGATTTTTATTGAAAAGTTCATCTATTACAACTACAAGAATTACAAAGAAAAATCCTATTCTACTCCTCCTCATCGTCAGCCTCTCTGAGATCAACCCCTTCTTTGAATTGTTCAAGCTGTTTGTCAAATATAGCTTCGGCTTCGGGGTTGTAGAGATCGGCAAGTTGAGGATGGTCCTTATCCAAGGCTGGATAGACTTCACAGCAAGCGTCAATCGCGCAAGTTTGTCCCATTGCCAGAACAGAGCCTTGCATCTTCAGCAGATTATATTCAAAGTACTGGGACTTTCTGAACTCAGCAACGTCAGACTTTTTAATATCTTCAGCTTGAAGCTCAAACTGTGAGATGAGCTCAGCCTTGCTCTTCTTTTCTGCCTCAAGTTACTGGGCCAGATCATCCTTGCTCTTCTGCTCCACTTCAACTTGTCTCTTTAGCTGGGACAACTCTTGTTCATAGTTGTTGAATTCCTTCTGGAAGAACTCCAACTCAGCCTGGGTCTTGGTGGACACCAGCTCGATGTTGGTAATAACTTCCTTCAGTTCATCAACGAGTTTGCAACTGCAAGCCGAGTGTCAGACTCCTCCTTGTCTTCCTTGAGCTTGGAATTCTCAGATGTCAAGGAGTCCATCTCTGATTTCATTGAGTCCATCTCTGACCTCAATGTCTTCAGCTCAGCATCTATCTCTTCCAGCCTTCAATTGTCGGGCCTTGCCATCTCTGCTAACTCGTCATTAGCCTTCTTCAAGTCAGCGTTGCTCTCAGAGAGTTGAACCACCATGCTGTGCATCTCTTCTGCTCTTCTGAGCATGTCACACTCCTGAGCTCGGTACTACAATAACCAAAATGGTCAAATGAGAACTTCAACAACTTAAGTAAAAAGGTTGGGAATTCTGAAGGAACCTTACCATGGCCATGTTTCTCAGATAGACGTTCAAAGCCGTGTCCCAGTCATTACGGGCATAGCGATCCCAATCCATGGGCAGCATTGGCAGGTCAGCTAATTTCTTGGCTACTCCTGGATGAGCAGCTGAATCAAAGAACGAATAAGATAACCTCTTCTAGCCTCGGCGGTGCTGATGCGAAGGTTCTCCTTTAGAGGGGGCTTTTCCATAAAGACGCTGAGGAGCATCCTCCCCTGAAGTTAAGACGACTCCTCCAGTAGGGGCCTCCTTTGGATCCTTAATGATTAACCCCGCAGGAGGAGCAGAAATTGGAGCAGCTGGGGCTGGAACAGAGGTTGGCACAGCAAGAGCAGGAGCAGAAGTTGGCACAATAGGTTTAGGCTGTGAAGACTTCTTAGATGGAGGAGCAGCCTGAGACTTTCCTACCCCAGCCTTTGCAGCAGGCTTGGGGGGCAAGGCTGGGGCCTCTGAAGCTTTTTTCTTCAGTGGCTGAGCTGCAGATTGAACAGGTTTCTTGGCTGCAGCAGAAGAGGAGCTAGCTGAAGTTTTAGCTGCAACAAAAACCCAAGTTAAAAATGCTGAAATAAAGCAAAAAAATATATCAACGCTAAGATTGGTGATCTTTACCTTGTTTGGTGGGAGGAGCAGCAGGAGCAGCAAGCAGAGCCTGCACCTCAGATGAGGTTTTGGAGGACTTTTCATCCTCTCTCTTCCTCTTCTTGGGAACCAATTTCTTCAGTCTGCTAAGACTTTCAGACACCATGGTTCCTGCAAGATTCAACAACAGATTAGTCAAAACACATGCGTAACATCAAGGAAAACCAGAGATATTTAAAGCTTGAATACATTTCAAACTGGTGTGACGGCCACATGTGGTCCAGGTCGGCAGCCTTCACAACCGACCTGTTCACCATTTTCTAGTCTATGGCTTGGGGAAGGTGCAGTAACCTTGAGGCTTCATCGCAAGCTTTTTCGCTTGGCCTCTTATTATTTGCAGGGCCAGATTTCCAGAGGGTTCTTTCAGACAACCCTATGGCTTTGATGAAGAAAAAGCGACCCTTCTAATTTTTGGTGAAAGAAGGGATGTTTATGGCATGGTTAACAACTTTATTAGGATGTCTCCTACTAAAGTAGTACCAACTTTCCTTGTGTTTGCACACAAACATCTCCCTGAAGACGGCAAGGTCAAATTCTGCCTCAGCAGCTCTCAGGTAGAGCAGATAGCTGGCAATTACCTTCAGGCCATTGGGCATAATTTGGGGGCAATCTAATGTTGTAATAATCAAGGATGTGCAATAAAGGACCAGGAACAGGGAATTCAAACCCAAATTTGAAGAATTCTTCATAAACTGCCTCATACCCAGCGGGTGGATCATATGCAGTTTGATGAGGAAGAGACAGAATGGGGGAAAAGGTATCTCTATCTATGTTAAACTCACTACAGAAGCGGGAAAGGTCATCAACCTTTAAAGTGCAGGATGAACTTTGCACTATCGGAGAAGGTGAACCCCTGTCAATAGACGGCAGGGGTACTATGGAAGTAGAGGCAACCTTAGGAGGCTCACCAGCAAGGCGTAACCTCCTCAAAGGACGGTTATCCTCACTGGAATCGGACCTCTCATGGAAGGATTGAACCTCTTGGTCACCTTCCATATCAGCTGGGTAAGAGTGAGCTAATCTGTTTTGAGAATCAGAAGAGGAAGACGATGTAATAACAAAAACCATGAGTAAGAAGGAAAGCTTACAGAGGATTGAAGGGCTGAGTTAGAAGGAAGAACACCGGAATAAGAGTGTAGGCTTCGAAGACGAAGAAGAAGGACATGATAGCAGAAAAGCGTTTGTAGAACAAAGGAAGAAGAAGAAGAAAGAATTAGGGCAATTACTCCTATTTATAGGATGAAAAACCCAAAGGTTGTAACTTTTCGTTCGAAATTCGAAAAGGTGGTGGTTCGGGTGTTTTCCCCCTTCTCGGGTACTGAAACCGCCGAAAAAATAATGATGAGGCGTTGGAATTGGCGCTTACATTAAAAAAGGGGATAACGGATCAATTATGAGGTTAAAGGTGCGGTTAATGGGATATATAGCGCAGATAAGAGGATAACTGCCCAATTAATGAAGACACGTCATTGATTCTTCATAATAGATTTGTCTGCCCTCACAGGTCAGCTCGGCCACACAAAATCTGGGGGCAAATGATAAACCAGAAAGAATCATCTGTTAGTCAACGACAGTCAACGACAGATATTGTGCAAGTGTATAACTCCTGCAGTTCGTCACCCAAGCATTGATGTTCAGCCAAACTGCACTTCGGCTATATTGCATAGCATCCTTCTTATTATCAAAGAATACGCTAAAGGATTGCACCTCGGCACCTAACTTCAACCTCAACTTCGGCCTAAGTGATACGCTTTGGACCACTTCGGCCAAGCTTGGTTTTGCACTTCGGTAAAGGAGTTAAACGTATCATTACATCGTGGGACCATCAGGCAGAAGTGCAATTCAAAGAAAGAGTACATGTTGGGCTGTTCAGCCTGTACACGCCAAGGTCACATCAGCCGACCTACTAGTCACATCTGCAGACCTACCAGTCATATCAGCAGACCTACAGTGTCATAGGTTTTCTGCCCCAAGCAAACATCTCATCCACTATCAGAAGCAGAGGGCGGGAAAAACTAATAAAAGCAAGCTAACGCAGACCAGAAAAGGGATCCAAACATTTTCATATCTCCTGGAGCTGATCCATTGAATTTTCTCCTCAGCCAATAACTGTGAGAACTTTTTAACTCCACACACCAAATTATATTCTCAGTGAGAAATGGCCCAAACTGACTTGAGCGCCGGAGGGTTTTACCCGGGGTCATACCCCTAGGACCTCTTATCTGTGCTTCTTTGTGCAGGACTTCTAGGAAGCTATTCCAGTAGTGCTCAACAATCAACTGACGACGTTTATTTGAGGTCATCTTAGACCCTTGGTGAAGATCCGGCTTCATCAAGTAGTGCTCAACAATCAACTGACGACGTTTATTTGAGGTCATCTTAGACCCTTGGTAAAAATCCGGCTTCATCAGTAGGGTTGTAGTCAAGTTTTCTCCTGGGATACAACATCCAACAAGTTTCTAACTCCAGCAATAAGGAAAGAAATCAAATGAACTTTCAAACTTGAGAATGTTTAGAGTAGGAAGAAGAATTTCAATTGCTAGAATGAACTTGTGCTAAAGATATATTGAAATGTGTTGCAATAGCCTTTTTATAGGTTCTTGAACATCATATCTGACTTTTTAGTCGTTGCATGGTGATTGGGTATGTCCCTTGGTGCATAAGTTGCAACTCTAGATGAAAAGTCACTTTTGTTGAGCACATCGATCGATATCTCACATTAAGCTCCAACTTTTTATCCAAGCCACATCGATCGATCAAAGTACCGATCGATGTCTCACAGTGTGCTCCAGTTTTTCAACCAAGCTACTTTGATCGATCTATGTATCGATAAAGTCCCATCGATCGATTCATGTGATCGATCTATGTTGGATAGTGTACTTCAACTTTGCACACAGGCCACATCGATCGGTTGATGTCACATCGATCGATCAATCGATGTTCAACAGAATACTCAGCTTCATTTTTCCAGCCACTTGGATCAATCCAAGTCACTTCGATCAATATAGCGATCGATCAAAGTCATACGCCAAGCTATTTTGCTTTTACATACGTTCCAATCTTCCTTCATTCTTCTTTCCATTGTCTTTACAAGCTATTATAACACCTCAAATAAAAGAATATGTTATACTGTCCCTAAAAAATGTAAGTGATATAGCTTCTCTTTAACTTTTATTAGAGAAACTCCTCATGCAATTATTTTTCTAGGAAATCTCATAGTTGGTTTCAATTGTAGGCTGTTGTAGTTAGATAGTTGAATCTATAATTTAAGATTTGTGTAAATACATATTAACCTTTCATGGAGTAACGAACGGGTTTACCCCTTTTAAAAATCGGGCCGTCACAATTTTTATAGTTACAGAACATGATAATGTAATTATGTTGTGTAAATATTTCTTTAATGTATAATTTGAAGACCGAACTATGTAAATGAAAGTTACCATACATTATGTCCGACTTAGCTTAATTACGTGTTATCGTATTTTTGATATGGTGTAAAAGAATTTAGTCGTTTGTCAATGTAACATGTAAATGTCCGTGTATTATTTTTGAGTTTGCTTAATTTCATTTGTTAATGTATTTTAGATATGATATAAAAAAAATTTACTCGGTGACTATGTAAACATCATATTATGGTGATTAATTGTAAATAAGTACAAAAAAAAAAAAAGCGGAATTTAATTGATTTCTGGTAAATGACGGACAGTTTGCGTTCCATGTTATATGTAAAATAGGGACTGAAATCATTTGACAGTTCAGAAATTTTATTGTGGTGATTGTGTTAGAATATAATTTGGTTTTGATGATTTGCACAAGGTTGGCACTTGAATTTGTTAGATTAGGCGCTTCAAGTTGATGGTTTGAAGTTAGTACACTTCGAACTCTCACTTCAGGCGCTTAATGTACCTTGGTGAAGTCCAGTACACTTCGAACGCCTGCATTAGGCGCTTTATGTGAGGTGTCTGGATGTGCGTACACTTCGAACGCCTAGTTCAGGCGCTTCATGTGAAGTGTATGAAAGTCAGGACACTTCGAACGCTTACATCAAGCGCTTCATGTGCCCTGATAAAATGTGCGAACACTTCGAACGCTACTTTAAGCGCTTCAAGTGTTTCACCAAGTCAAAAGTACTTTTCTCTGAATAAACACGCTTTCCCAAGGTCTGGTTCTGAGAAAATGTCAGTTTTAGTTCGAACTAGCATGAAGTGCTACATGAGGCGCTTCATGTCACTTCGAACGCACTCAGTTGCCAACATAAGGCGCTTAATGTGACTTCGAACGCATGTTCTTTTTCACATTAAGCGCTTCATGCTACTTTGAACGCCTATTCTTTAGACAGTTTAGGCGCTTCATGTGCTCAACGGTACAAATGTCTTTTAGCTTCATTTTCTAACCAGTTGACTCTTTGTACCCTCTTCTTTTAATGTTATTTTCGCAGGTTTTCTCTCACACTCAGAGTTGCCAGTTTTCCATTCTTGGCCAAGGTTTTGGATCCTCTTCAAAATGTTTGCTACATGCCAAGAAATGTTTCCCAAGAATGCAGAAGTACCTTCACAAGTTGCCAAATCCCATTATTGGCTGGGCAGAAGCTTTCAAACGGGAAGAATTTTGAAGAATGATAAAAGAAGGGTTTTCTTCATTCTCTTCAACAACTTTCTACATTGCAAGCTCTCAAGTTCTCTCAAGCTCAAGCTCTCAAAATATTTGTAATCTTTGTACATCTTTACTTTATTGTTGAGAGTGATTATTGTAAGAAGAAGAGTCTTCTTCTTGGTGAGATTATTCTGTGAGAGATTGGGTAGATTGTTGGTCAAGGAGCAAGGGTGCTCTTTGTTTAAGTTTTCTAGACTTTGAAGGGTTAGTTGATAGTGTGTGGTGCACTATTCTCCCTACAAGATTTCTTTGAGGGCAAAGAAGATCTTTGGAGGCTAAACTTCAAAGGGTTAGAATTCTTGGTTGTGGTCTAGGCAAGGTGCCTAGTTTTGTATTTTCTTGATTTTGTTTTGATTGTTGTTTCCCCCAAAAGAAATAACAATCCCCATTTCAAAATCCTTCTTGTGAAACATCAAGAAGGTAGAGGAGTAGAGTCTCTTGACTTGAACCTCTATACATACTTGTGTTCTTTACTGTCTTTCAAGTTTTATTCTTTCAAAAGAACACATCCAAGTATTGGTTGCACTCAAAAACGAAAAATAGCTACAAAATATCCATACTTGGTGAATACACTATTCAACCCCCCCTTCTAGTGTGTTCTAAGGGACCTAACAATTGGTATCAGAGCCTCATCTTGCTTATTTGAGTTCAAATACAAGATTTGATCATTTCTAGTATGGATCCCTTTGTTTTTGATGATTTGGGTTCTCCTAGTGCTGAGACCTCCAGAAGAAGGAGGCAGGAAACCCTATTCCCTTCTATCTCAAATGTTCATGTTAAAGTTCCCATGTTTGACCCTTTAAACTACCCACTGTGGAAGTCAAACATGGAAACCTACTTGCGTTCTTGTTCTCACAGAATATGGGTTGAGGTCTCAAGAGGATCTATGATTCCCATTGATATTGATGATCCTACTCCTGAGGAGGAGTTTCAGTTGGCCATTAATAGCAAGGCTCTTGCTATTTTAAATAGCTCTCTTTCCACAAATGAGAGAGCTCAGATTCAAGGTGTCCAATCCGCACACGAGGCTTGGACAAAGCTTGAGATGATACACGAAGGAACATCTCAAGTAAGAAAGGCCAAAAGGAGACAGTTGATAAAACATATTTACAACTTCACTGTCCCCAAAGGTGTAAAGATTGAAGAGTCCATCCAAAGATTCACCAAGCTTGTCAACCTTCTCAAAGCGGTTGGCAAGAAGATAGAACAAGAGGATCTAAACCATTGCTTCCTAAACAGTTTAGGAAGAGAATGGAACGCAAAAGTGACGGCCATTGAGAAGTCCAAGGATCTTGAAACAATCACCTTGGACGAGTTATACGGGAATCTCATCACTTATGAGATTCATTTGGATGCACAAGAGAAGAATGATCCTATTCGCCAATCTTCAAAGGCATTGGTAGTTGAGTCGGAGGACTCGGATGATGAAGTCGGACTTCTTGTCAAAAGATTCCGACGCATTGCAAGAAAGAATGGTGACGAAGCCAAGAGATTCGTCAAGGAAAGGTACTCCAAGGACAAGGTGAAGGACCAAGAGAATAAATGCTACAAATGTGGGAAGCTTGGTCACTTCATGAAGGATTGTCGGGTGAAGGAGCCGCAACTCAGAGATAAAAAGGCCATCTACCAAAGGAAGAAGGCTTTGCAAGCGGAAGTAGCCCATTGGGAGAGTTTCCTTTCCAGATCCGAGAGCGACAATGGCGATCGAGATGATCTTGCACTCACGGGGGTGGTGGAAGATGATCTTGACAAGGAATTCTTCGCACTAATGGCTATTGACGATGACAAGGAGGTATGCAACATTTCATCTCATTATAAAGTTATTGATGAGCGAGATGATTTAATACAAGAAAATGATCTCCTTGATTTAAAGTATCAACGTGTCAAGAAAGAGTTTAGAGCATGCATAAATGAGTATAATGACACGTTAGAAAATCACATTGCATTGCAACTTGAACATGACATATTTTTAACAATGCATGTGATTGCACTTGAAGAGAAACATGATTTGATGAAATCATGTGCTCAAGCCCTTGAGGATAAGAAAAATGAATCAAGGGTAAGTGCTAAAAAGATTGATATCAAAGATGCATCTAGGCCAAGCATGAAAGCTAAAATCAAACCTAGTGCCATGTATGCATCTAAGAAGGGAAATAAAAATGAACAAGCACAAGTGGTCAAGGAGTCCAAAACCTCCTTGAAGAAGCAAAGGCACATGCCTAAACAAAAGGCTAATGCACCAAAGGTATCACAACCTTTGGTTCATGTTGTGAAACAAAAACCTTCTTCTATTCCGAAGAAGGTGGTTCCTAAGAAGGAAACTCGACATGTGCCAATGCATAAACATTCGCACAAGCATGCACCAACACACAAGCATACTCCTACATGTTTTTATTGCAATAGGAAAGGTCATGTAGAAAGAGTATGTAGAGCTAAAAATAATAAGAATCTTGTGTGGGTGCCGAAAGGCGAGATGAAGGTAACTAACCTTCAAGGACCCAAAACAAAAAGAGTACCAACTTCATATGGTTCTTTTGTAGGCCCTAGCACTCAATGGAGAAAGCGAAGACAAGAAGGTCAAATGGGTCGTGGACAGTGGGTATTCCAACCATATGACGGGAGACAAACGTCTCTTCCATAGACTCACTATGCAAGACGGAGGAGTTGTCCACTTTGGCGGTAGCAAAGGCCAAATCAAAGGACATGGTATTGTGGGTAACGATTCCTTCTCTCTTAGTGATGTCTTATATGTTGTAGGTCTTAAGTTTAACTTGATAAGTGTCAGTCAACTTTGTGATGCTAACTATGAGGTAACGTTTTTGAAAACAAAGTGTGTTGTGAAAAAGGAAGAAAAGATTTTATTTGAGGCTTTGCGTTTCAAAAATATTTACAAAGTTAGCATCAATGATTTGGTTTCTCAAAATGTATCGTGTCTAGTTGCTAAGAATGATTTGACGCAACTATGGCATAGACGTCTCGGACATGTATGTTTCAAAACATTTAAATTTATTTGCGAAAATGATAAAGTCCGAGGCCTTCCAAAAATGAGTTTCGAAAACAATGACTTGTGTGACACTTGTCAAAAGGCGAAACTTGTGAAAACAAGTTTCAAACCCAAGACAAATATTTCCACCTCCAAGCCCCTACAATTGCTTCATATGGATTTGTATGGGGATGTTGGAACAAGAAGCTTGGGTGGTAAACATTATACCTTCGTGGTAGTAGATGACTATACTCGTTATACATGGGTGATGTTTCTTGCTAAGAAAAGTGATGCATGTAGTGAGTTTATAAGTCTAAGTAAACGATTGGAAAATCATGTGGGTGACACCATCAAAACCATCCGTAGTGATCGTGGTGGTGAGTTCGATGGTGATTTCGAAAGGTTTTGCGTATCCAAAGGATACTCTCATGACCTTTCGGCACCTAGAACTCCTCAACAAAATGGTGTGGCCGAACGAAAGAATAGAACTCTACAAGAAATGTGTAGAGCAATGTTGAATGAGTTCGGTTTGCCTAAGTATTTTTGGGCCGAAGCGGTTAATGCCGCTTGCCATGTGATCAATCGTGTCTATTTGAGACCATACCTAAATGTGACACCCTATGAGCTTTGGAATGGAAAAGTTCCCAACATTGGGTATTTCAAAGTCTTTGGTTGCAAGTGTTTTATACTTAATACCAAAGATACTTTGGACAAACTTGACCTCAAAGCGGATGAAGGTATCTTTTTAGGTTATGCCTCAAATAGTAAAGCATTTCGTGTTTTCAACAAAAGGAGTCAAAAGGTGGAAGAATCAATCCATGTTAAGTTTAATGAGTCACTTAGTGATGAACCTAAACTTAATGAGGATTGTGAAGAGGATGAAGATGTGACTCCTCAAGAAGAAATTCTTGAGGATGTTCCTATGGTTGTTCCTCAACGAGAGATCGTTGATGATCCTCCAAATGGAAACATCTTCGTTGACTTGAGAGTTGAACCTCTTGAAGGCACTCCTCCACCTTGTGTAAATGAACTTAGTGAGTCAAGTAAAAATGTCTCTTCTACTCATGTTGATTCACAAAATGTAGAAAATGCATCACACATTCCGGAACATGAGGTTCATGATAATGATGAAGGTTCATCTTTTCCGGAACATGATCAAGAGGAAGTTGGAAGTGATGTATCCAATCTTCCTAGATCATTTAAGCACAAAAGTTCCCACCCTCAAGAGTTAGTCATAGGTGATTTAAATAGAGGTATCACCACACGAAGGCAATATAGAGAGAATGCATTTGTCTCTCTTATAGAGCCTAAAAATATTAAAGACGCACTTCTTGATGAAAATTGGATCTTGGCTATGCAAGAAGAATTAAACCAATTTGAAAGAAGTGATGTTTGGGAGTTAGTTCCCAAACCACACGATCATCCTATTATTGGTACGAAATGGGTTTTTCGTAACAAGATGGATGATCAAGGTAATGTCACTAGAAACAAGGCTAGGTTAGTTGCTCAAGGACACCGTCAAGAAGAAGGTATTGATTTTGATGAGACATTTGCACCCGTAGTACGGCTTGAAGCTATTAGAATGTTATTAGCATATGCTTGTTATAGAGATTTTACACTTTACCAAATGGATGTTAAATCCGCGTTCTTGAATGGTGTTATTCAAGAGGAAGTGTATGTTGCACAACCTCCCGGGTTTGAATGTCATGATTCACCACATCATGTCTTCAAACTTAAAAAGGCTCTTTACGGCCTCAAACAAGCTCCAAGAGCTTGGTACGAGAGGTTAAGTACTTTTCTTCTTAATAATGGTTTTTCAAGAGGTAAAGTTGACACTACTTTGTTCATAAAAGAACAAGGTAGGAATCATTTAATTGTTCAAGTATATGTTGATGATATTATTTTTGGTGCTACTAACAATTGTCTTTGTGAGCAATTTGCTAGTCTTATGCAAGGTGAGTTCGAGATGAGCATGATGGGCGAGCTCAATTATTTCCTTGGATTGCAAATCAAGCAAACCGAAGATGGGGTGTATATTTCCCAAACCAAATACACAAGAGACTTGCTCAAAAAGTACAATTTTGGTGAAGGAAGAGAGGTGAACACTCCAATGAGTACAAGTACAAAGCTTGACAAGGATGAAAAGGGAAAACATGTTGAGGTAACCTTGTATCGTGGCATTATAGGTAGTCTACTTTACTTGACGGCTAGTAGACCCGATATCTTACATGCGGTATGCTTATGTGCTAGATTTCAAAGTGATCCTAGGGAGATGCATTTTATTGCGGTAAAACGCATCCTTAGATACCTTAGAAGTACTTTGAAATTTGGTTTATTTTATCCTAAGAATGCATGTTTTGATTTAAGAGGTTATTGTGACTCCGATTATGTGGGGAGTCTAGTTGATAGAAAGAGCACCTCCGGAACTTGTCAGTTTCTTGGAGATTGTCTCGTTTCTTGGTTCTCCAAGAAACAAAACAGTGTGTCTCTCTCTACGGCGGAATCCGAATATGTGTCTGCCGCCTCGTGTTGTGCACAATTGTTATGGATGACTAACACGTTAAATGATTATAACATTCACTTCTCAAAGGTGCCAATTTTGTGTGATAACACGTCCGCCATAAATATTGCACAAAATCCCGTCCAACATAGTCGGACCAAGCACATTGAAGTGAGGTATCATTTCATCCGTGATTGTGTACAAAAGAACTTGGTAAGTGTAAAATTTGTTCCTACACATGACCAACTTGCGGACATTTTCACGAAACCCTTGCCTAGCGATGTATTTTTGTCCATAAGAAGTAGGTTGGGGTTGCTCAATATGGGTTGATAAAACCATCTTGAGTTTTGAGCATGAAAATTTCAAAAATTTTCAAGATCAGTAGACATTAAGCGCTTCATCTCAAACTGTTAAGGCGTTCGATGTTACATCAAGCGCTTTATCCCAAAATGTTCACTCGTTCGATGTGACTTTAAGCGCTTAATCTGGATTTCCACACCCGTTCAATATGGCTTCAAGCGCTTCATCCGTTTGTATGAAGTCGTTCGAAGTCACTTGAGGCGCTTTAACCCTATTCTCACACTGTCTTTTCGCCGTCCTTTCAGTTTTCGCGCCATTCAATGATCATAAATCCCTGCCGCCATTTTCCTCTTTCCCTCTTTCCCACGTTCTTCTCTTTCTACCTCCCCATTTTCCCAAATTCAACTCATCTTCCCACGTTTTTCTCTCTCCCACCTCTCCATTTTCCAAAAACCCTTTCATCTTCCTCCAATTTCTCTTCCACTTCCTCCCTCCATTAACCTTCACTATCCTTTCATCTTCCTCTTCTCCATTATAAACTCCCTTTCCTCTCTCAAAAATTTCATCTTCTTCTAAGTTTTTCCATCCAATCTCTACTCGATCTTCCTAAAATCCTTTCACTCCTCTCTCTCAAAATGGCCTCTGCAGGACCTTCAAAACGCCCACGTACTCATAGGAAAAAGCAAACTGCTGGGCTCGGGACTGCGGAACCCGAAGAACTCAAAACCATCCGAGAAGGGCTTACCAAGGAAAACTTTCCTTGGTTGAAGAAATTCGATAATGATATCAAGAAATCTCCTCGCCCTCTGGACAAAGGAGTACACTTATCACTGTACTCAAATCTGCTCGTTGAAGAATGGCACACAAACAATCGCCCTGTAGTTCCCCTCAAGCTCCTGAGTCTCAGTGATCTGTCCGAGACTCATATGGATCAAATTGTGTCCTTGCTCGAATTTCAGGGTTGGACCTCCCTCTGGTCCAGACTTGACATGCGGAGTTTCTCCCGGGAGCACACCCGGATGTTTTATGCGAATCTGTGGATTACTCCACAGTCTGAATCTCAATCCTTCTTGCTGAACACTGTTGTTGATGGTACGTCCCTCAGTTTTTCTATTCCCGAAATCTGTGAAGTTCTCCGCATCAGAAATGATGGTCTAAGTGACTTTTCCGTATTTGACTGGAGTAGTAAATACGGAATCCCTGAACAAGATGTAAAGTTTGATCTGGGATTCTTTCCTTCCCGAAAGACTCAGAACATGGCTCTCATGGATCGCATCTTGTTAGCCATTGTCACTTATTGTGTGAATGGTAAGTCGACAAGAAATCCAAGCAACATGGATTTCTACGTCACTTACCGCATCAAACATGAAACCCCACTCAACTTTGCCTGGATTATGGTTGAGGTCATGTTTGCTGCTCTTCGGAAAACTTCCAAGGCCTTACCCTTTGCCAATCTTATCACCATTCTTCTCAAGTCAAAAGGTATTGTCATTCCTGATAATGAACTCACCCCGGTGGCGAATACGGACTATTACAGTAATTACAATATTGTCCAAGCCATCGACTCCCAAAAACGTAAAGCCACGAACATTCCCGGTCTTGATGATGAGGCTGAAGCTGAGCCTCAAGAAAATGTTGAATCAAGTACCGTCGCACAGCTGCGTGCTCAAATTCAATCTTTGGAACAGTCTGTTCAGCACCTTCAGCTTAGAAATGTGCGTCATGAATATCGCTTTGGCGTTCTTAAAGAAGCTATTTTCCAATAAATTCCATGGGCCTCTTTTCCCTCTGATTTTGATGATTTAGGGGGAGAAAATGCTGAAAATGCTGCTACTGCTGCTGGAGATGCTGGAACTAGTGGTGTGGGTGGAGTCGAACATGCTGGTGGGGGTGATCAGCAAACGGGTGGTTTTGCAGGATTTGCATCAAGTCGTTTCAGTTTTGGTGATTTGCAGCATGCTGGCGGAAGTGGTGCTGGCTCTGGTGGTGGATTGTAGTTGATTCCTGCTTTTATTTTTTCTCTCTGCTGTTTGCAAAATATTTGTAGTGTGATGACTAGAAACTTTTCCTTTCCTTTGATGTCGTTTGAATTTTCTCTTTTCTGGTTAGCTTGTTAATAGTAATGTTTCTATTGCGTCAATTTATTCTGAGTTATATGGTTCCTTTCTTGAAAAAGTACAATGCACTTTGTGAGGGGGAGCATATGCTAAGGGGGAGTAAATCAAAATAACGCACGTTGTGAAATCATCAAAAAGAGGGAGAATGTTAGAATATAATTTGGTTTTGATGATTTGCACAAGGTTGGCACTTGAATTTGTTAGATTAGGCGCTTCAAGTTGATGGTTTGAAGTTAGTACACTTCGAACTCTCACTTCAGGCGCTTAATGTACCTTGGTGAAGTCCAGTACACTTCGAACGCCTGCATTAGGCGCTTTATGTGAGGTGTCTGGATGTGCGTACACTTTGAACGCCTAGTTCAGGCGCTTCATGTGAAGTGTATGAAAGTCAGGACACTTCGAACGCTTACATCAAGCGCTTCATGTGCCCTGATAAAATGTGCGAACTCTTCGAACGCTACTTTAAGCGCTTCAAGTGTTTCACCAAGTCAAAAGTACTTTTCTCTGAATAAACACGCTTTCCCAAGGTCTGGTTCTGAGAAAATGTCAGTTTTAGTTCGAACTAGCATGAAGTGCTACATGAGGCGCTTCATGTCACTTCGAACGCACTCAGTTGCCAACATAAGGCGCTTAATGTGACTTCGAACGCATGTTCTTTTTCACATTAAGCGCTTCATGCTACTTTGAACGCCTATTCTTTAGACAGTTTAGGCGCTTCATGTGCTCAACGGTACAAATGTCTTTTAGCTTCATTTTCTAACCAGTTGACTCTTTGTACCCTCTTCTTTTAGTGTTATTTTCGCAGGTTTTCTCTCACACTCAGAGTTGCCAGTTTTCCATTCTTGGCCAAGGTTTTGGATCCTCTTCAAAATGTTTTCTACATGCCAAGAAATGTTTCCCAAGAATGCAGAAGTACCTTCACAAGCTGCCAAATCCCATTATTGGCTGGGCAGAAGCTTTCAAACGGGAAGAATTTTGAAGAATGATAAAAGAAGGGTTTTCTTCATTCTCTTCAACAACTTTCTACATTGCAAGCTCTCAAGTTCTCTCAAGCTCAAGCTCTCAAAATATTTGTAATCTTTGTACATCTTTACTTTATTGTTGAGAGTGATTATTGTAAGAAGAAGAGTCTTCTTCTTGGTGAGATTATTTTGTGAGAGATTGGGTAGATTGTTGGTCAAGGAGCAAGGGTGCTCTTTGTTTAAGTTTTCTAGACTTTGAAGGGTTAGTTGATAGTGTGTGGTGCACTATTCTCCCTACAAGATTTCTTTGAGGGCAAAGAAGATCTTTGGAGGCTAAACTTCAAAGGGTTAGAATTCTTGGTTGTGGTCTAGGCAAGGTGCCTAGTTTTGTATTTTCTTGATTTTGTTTTGATTGTTGTTTCCCCCAAAAGAAATAACAATCTCCATTTCAAAATCCTTCTTGTGAAACATCAAGAAGGTAGAGGAGTAGAGTCTCTTGACTTGAACCTCTATACATACTTGTGTTCTTTACTGTCTTTCAAGTTTTATTCTTTCAAAAGAACACATCCAAGTATTGGTTGCACTCAAAAACGAAAAATAGCTACAAAATATCCATACTTGGTGAACACACTATTCAACCCCCCCTTCTAGTGTGTTCTAAGGGACCTAACAGATTGATCAATTAGTGACCCAATAAAATGATGATAAATAAGTTTTATCTACATAAAAGCAAGGAGGTGATTGGCCAAAACAAGAGGCCCATAAATTTTATGCACATTTCATTGATCAATAACCAACTAATCATACTTGGTCAAATCTATTTACTAGTAATTTCATTTTTATTCCACTCAAAATAATGCTGGCATTATTTTGATCAATACACAAACACATCCATATACAGATAATCGCCACGACACACATTCACATGAAAGCCAGATATGCATGCCAATAAATATACATGCATTCATACACGCGCACAAAACACACACACCCACGCCCATATGTATATATACATACATTTATACATATATACATTAATAATATGTATATATTTTTATATACACACACATCCCCACGCACATACATACGTACATGTATGTATACACACACGCATGCACACATATATCTAGAATAAATCTCTAACAGGTTTCAATCTGCCACAGAAAATAGGGATAGATGAATTCTTAAGTGTTCAGTACATGTTCGGCTTCAAATAACATGTTTGGATGCGTGGAGCTTATATTCCAAGATTATTCTAATGGCGCAGGACACTCAAAAATTCATTCTTCATGCATTTAATATGTGACATTATCAGGATTCCACATGAGTTGTAAATTTCACACATAAGATCATATCTAATCAATTCTGTAAAGATGGAAATGTAATGAACATAGAGCTATAGTATCAAGTATGTGAACATGCATACGATATATTATGAATATATCATTAACTAAAATAGTTTGACTTATTTTAGACGAAAAGAGTACGTATGTCGTAGATATTCAATACAACGGTTTTTTTCTTTCTTGAGAAAACAATATAAAAGTTAATGAATGTAATTTCTCACCTTTACAAACATCTGCACCTTTATTAGTTTATTGTCTGTTAAGATACAGAAGGTTATTTCACTACGAGATTGCTCTAAATCCAACATTAATTTAGTTATTTTCTTCCACACAACCTTGTTCCCTTATTTTTTCAAACTTTTTTTTTTTAACTTCTTCACAATTGCGACCCCAGTTATACTTCTAAATTTTTTTCGCGATGTTAGAGTCCTAGAGATCAAGTGGTTTAAATACCACATGCCCAGTGGCCTATTGGTATTCCAGTAACCAAATATCGGTATTCCAATGGTAGAGTCCTGACGATAGATTCCTGAAAAATACTCTTATTTTTTTACAACCGGATTTCTGATTATATTTTTTAAAAATATTTTCTGTAAGTAGAGTCTCGGTGGTTTGACGGAATGCCGTTTACCTTGCACCGAGATCCTAGTGGGCGAGTGTTGAAGATATGAGCAGACTGATAAGTGGAAGAGAAGGTGGCACCTTGTTGAAGGAACTGGAAGATGTTGGTGGAGAGTGCAGCAATTCGGGAAAGAGGTTGTTTGGATGGCTAAATGAGAGGTTTAATCCACAGTGTGAGTTGGTTGCGAGGGATGTTGAACATCCTGAGATGAGGATCAAGTGATCAAGCGATGAGGAGACGTGCTGATGCAGAAGAAGGCCGGAGGACGAAGAAGCTAGGCGGGAAGATTGAATTAAGAGCGAATTTACTACTTTACCCTTATGAGTTGTACTGTGCTGAAGTTAGTTATAGCTATGGACCTTCTTGTAATTTCGCTAATTCGGTTAAGTTTCTCTTCTTCCCCTTGTATATGTTCGTTCGACGAAATGTGATTGAACAATCTGAGTTTTGAGCGGCTCCAAACATTTTGCTTTCTCATTCTCTCTCTTGGGAGCTCTTTTTTTTTCTTCGACCCTCATCATCCTGTCTGATCAATTGATTGTTAATTAGGATTTGTAATCAATTGATATCGTAACTCCTGTGTGTTAGGTCCCTTAGAACACACTAGAAGGGGGGGTTGAATAGTGTGTTCACCAAGTATGGATATTTTGTGGCTATTTTTCGTTTTTGAGTGCAACCAATACTTGGATGTGTTCTTTAGAAAGATAAAACTTGAAAGACAAGAAAGAACACGAGTATGTATAGAGGTTCAAGTCAAGAGACTCTACTCCTCTACCTTCTTGATGTTTCACAAGAAGGATTTTGAAATGGGGATTGTTATTTCTTTTGGGGGAAACAACAACCAAAACAAAATCAAAAGAATACAAACTAGGCACCTTGCCTAGACCACAACCAAGAGTTCTAACACTTTGAAGTTTTGCCTCCAAAGATCTTCTTTGCCCTCAAAGAAATCTTGTAGGGAGAATAGTGCACCACACACTATCAACAAACCCTTCAAAGTTTAGAAAACTTAAACAAAGAGCACCCTTGCTCCTTGACCAACAATCTACCAAAATCTCTCACAGAAAATCTCACCAAGAAGAAGACTCTTCTTCTTACAATAATCACTCTCAACAATAAAGTAAAGATATACAAGGATTACAAATATTTTGAGAGCTTGAGCTTGAGAGGACTTGAGAGCTTGTGTAGTAGAAAGTTGGAGAAGAGAATGAACAAAACCCTTCTTTTATCAATCTTCAACAAACTTCCCGTTTGAAACCTTCTGCCCAGCCAATAATGGGATTTGGCATCTTGTGAAGGTACTGCAGCATTCTTGGGAAACAATTTTTGGCATGTAGCAGCCATTAGAAGAAGATTCAAAACCTTGGCCAAGAATGGAAACCTGATAACTCTGAGTGTGAGAGAAGACCTGCTGAAACAACACTAAAAGAGGAGGGTACAAAGAGTCAACTGGTTAGAAAATGAAGCAAAAAGACATTTGTACCGTTGAGCACATAAAGCGCCTAATCTGTTTAAAGCATAAGCGTTCAAAGCAGGATGAAGCGCTTAATGTGAAAGTGAACATGCGTTCGAAGTCACATTAAGCGCCTAATGTTGGCAACTGAATGCGTTCGAAGTGACATGAAGCGCCTCATGTAGTACTTCATGCTAGTTCGAACTGAAACTGACATTTTCTCAGAATCAGACTTGGGAAAGCGTGTTAATTCAGAGAAAAGTACTTTTTGACTTGGTGGAGCACTTGAAGCGCTTAAAGTAGCGTTCGAAGTGTTCGTACATTTCATCAAGGCACATGAAGCGCTTGATGTAAGCGTTCGAAGTGCCCTGACTTTCATACACTTCACATGAAGCGCCTGAACAAGGCGTTCGAAGTGCACGCACATCCAGACACCTCACATAAAGCGCCTAAAGCAGGCGTTCGAAGTGTACTGGACTTCACCAAGGTACATTAAGCGCCTGAAGTGAGAGTTCAAAGTGTACAACTTCAAACCATCAACTTGAAACGCCTAATCTAACAAATTCAAGTGCCAACCTTGTGCAAATCATCAAAACCAAGTCATTTCTAACATTCTCCCTCTTTTTGATGATTTCACAACATGCATCATTTTAATTTACTCCCCCTTAGCATATGCTCCCCCTCACAAAGTGCATTAAACATTTTAAAAAAAATACCATATAATCCCAAAATGAATTTACTTAATAGAAACACTGTTACTTACATCTATCCAGAAGAAAGTAAATTCAAATTATATTCAGGAACGGAAAAATGTTCTTAGGCAACGCAAAAACAAAATGAAAATGTTAGAAGGAAACGAAGAAATCAGAAACCAACTACAATCCACCACCAGAACCAGCACCACTTCCACCAGGATGCTGCAAATCACCAAAATTGAAAGGACTTGACGCATACTCCGCAAAACCACTCATTGGTTGGCTACTCCCACCAGCACCACTTCCACTAGCATCACCAGCTCCACCAGCACCACCAGCAGTTCCTGTATCTCCAGCAGCAGCAGCGGTGTCTCCCCCTAAATCATCAAAATCAGAGGGAAAGGATGTCCACGGCATTTGTTGGAGAATAACTTCCTTAAGAACTCCAAAGCGATATTCATGACGCGCATTGCTAAGCTGAAGGTGCTGAACAGACTGTTCCAAAGATTGAATTTGAGCGCGCAGCTGGTCAACGGTACTTGATTCAACATTTTCTTGAGGCTCAGCTTCAGCCTCATCAGCAAGATCGGGAATGTTCGTGGCTTTACGTTTTTGGGAGTCGATGGCTTGAACAATGTTGTAATTACTGTAATAGTCCGTGTTCGCCACCGAGGTGAGTTCATTATCAGGAATGACAACACCTTTGGACTTGAGAAGAATGGTGATGAGATTGGCAAAGGGTAAGGCCTTGGAAGCTTTCCGAAGAGCAGAAAACATGACCTCAACCATAATCCAGGCAAAATTGAGTTGGGTTTGATTTTTGATGCGGTAAGTGACGTAGAAATCCATGTTGCTTGGATTTCGTGTCGACTTACCATTCACACAGTAAGTGACAATGGCCAACAAGATGCGATCAATGAGAGCCATGTTCTGAGTCTTTCGGGAAGGAAAGAACCCCAGATCAAACTTCACATCTTGTTCGGGAATTCCGTATTTACTGCTCCAGTCAAATACGGAAAAGTCACTTAGGCCTTCGTTTCGGATGCGGAGAATTTCACAGATTTCGGGAATAGAGAAACTGAGGGACGTACCATCAACAACAGTGTTGAGCAAGAAGGATTGAGATTCAGTTTGTGGAGTAATCCACAGATTTGCATAAAACATCCGGGTGTACTCCCGGGAGAAACTGCGCATGTCAAGCCTGGACCAGAGGGAGGTCCAACCTTGAAAATCGAGCAACGACACGATTTGATCCATGTGAGTCTCGGACAAATCACTGAGACTCAGGAGTTTGAGGGGAACAACAGGGCGATTGTTCGTGTGCCATTCTTCAACGAGCAGACTTGAGTACAGTGACAGGTGTACTCCTTTGTCAATTGGGCGAGGAGATTTCTTGATATCATTATCAAACTTCTTCAACCAAGGGAAGTTGTCCTTGGTCAGCCCTTCTCGGGTAGTCTTGAGTTCTTCGGGTTCCGCAGTCCCGAGCCCAGCAGTTTTCTTTGTCCTATGAGTGCGTGGGCGTTTTGAAGGTCCTGCAGAGGCCATTTTTAGGGAAAGGAGTGAAAGAGTTCTGGGAGATGGAATGGAGATGAAAGCTTGATTGAATGGGGGTGAAAGCTGGGAGAGAGAATTTATAGTGGGAGATGAAGAAGATGAAGAGATGGAGGAAGTAATGGATAGTTAGTGAGTGGAGAAGTGGAGGAGAGAAAGGAGGAAGGTGAAATGAATTTTGGGAAAATGGGGAAGGGAAGAGGGAGGTCGTGGGAAAGAGGGAGAGAGAAAACTGGCGGCAGGAGTTTGATGGTCATTGAATGGCGCGAAACTGAAGAGACGGCGGAAATGACAGTGAAGAATTAGGGTTGAAGCGCCTCAAGTGACTTCGAACGGCTTCATGCAAACGGATGAAGCGCTTGAAGTAACTTTGAACGAGTGAGGAAATTCAGATGAAGCGCTTAAAATCACATCGAACGCGTGAACATACTCGGATAAAGCGCTTGATGTCACTTTGAACGAGTGACATCCTTAACATCAAGCGCTTGATGTGATATCGAACGCCTAAACAATCTAAGATGAAGCGCTTCATGTCTACTGATATTGAAAATTTTTGAAATTTTCATGCTCAAAATTTAAGATGGTTTTGTCAACCCATATTGAGCAACCCCAACCTACTTCTTATAGATAAGAATACATCACTAGGCAAGGGTTTCGTGAAAATGTCCGCAAGTTGGTCATGTGTAGGAACAAATTCTACACTTACCAAGTTCTTTTGTACACAGTCACGGATGAAATGATACCTCACTTCAATGTGCTTGGTCCGACTATGTTGGACGGGATTTTGTGCAATATTTATGGCGGACGTGTTATCACACAAAATTGGCACCTTTGAGAAGTGAATGTTATAATCATTTAACGTGTTAGTCATCCATAACAATTGTGCACAACACGAGGCAGCCGACACATATTCGGATTCCGCCGTAGAGAGAGACACACTGTTTTGTTTCTTGGAGTACCAAGAAACGAGACAATCTCCAAGAAACTGACAAGTTCCGGAGGTGCTCTTTCTATCAACTAGACTCCCCGCATAATCGGAGTCACAATAACCTCTTAAATCAAAACATGCATTCTTAGGATAAAATAAACCAAATTTCAAAGTACTTCTAAGGTATCTAAGGATGCGTTTTACCGCAATAAAATGCATCTCCCTAGGATCACTTTGAAATCTAGCACATAAACATACCGCATGTAAAATATCAGGTCTACTAGCCGTTAAGTAAAGTAGACTACCTATAATGCCACGATACAAGGTTACCTCGACATGTTTTCCCTTTTCATCCTTGTCAAGCTTTGCACTTGTGCTCATTGGAGTGTTCACCTCTCTTCCTTCACCAAAATTGTACTTTTTGAGCAAGTCTCTTGTGTATTTGGCTTGGGAAATGTACACACCATCTTTGGTTTGCTTGATTTGTAATCCAAGGAAATAGTTTAGCTCGCCCATCATGCTCATCTCGAACTCACCTTGCATAAGACTAGCAAATTGCTCACAAAGACAATTGTTAGTAGCACCAAAAATAATATCATCAACATATACTTGAACAATTAAATGATTCCTACCTTGTTCTTTTATGAACAAAGTAGTGTCAACTTTACCTCTTGAAAAACCATTATTAAGAAGAAAAGTACTTAACCGCTCGTACCAAGCTCTTGGAGCTTGTTTGAGGCCGTAAAGAGCCTTTTTAAGTTTGAAGACATGATGTGGTGAATCATGACATTCAAACCCGGGAGGTTGTGCAACATACACTTCCTCTTGAATAACACCATTCAAGAACGCGGATTTAACATCCATTTGGTAAAGTGTAAAATCTCTATAACAAGCATATGCTAATAACATTCTAATAGCTTCAAGTCGTGCTACGGGTGCAAATGTCTCATCAAAATCAATACCTTCTTCTTGACGGTATCCTTGAGCAACTAACCTAGCCTTGTTTCTAGTGACATTACCTTGATCATCCATCTTGTTACGAAAAACCCATTTCGTACCAATAATAGGATGATCGTGTGGTTTGGGAACTAACTCCCAAACATCACTTCTTTCAAATTGGTTTAATTCTTCTTGCATAGCCAAGATCCAATTTTCATCAAGAAGTGCGTCTTTAATATTTTTAGGCTCTATAAGAGAGACAAATGCATTCTCTCTATATTGCCTTCGTGTGGTGATACCTCTATTTGGATCACCAATGACTAACTCTTGAGGGTGAGAACTTTTGTGCTTAAATGATCTAGGAAGATTGGATACATCACCTCCAACTTCCTCTTGATCATGTTCCGGAAGAGATGAACCTTCATTATCATCATGAATCTCATGTTCCGGAATTTTTGATGCATTTTCTACATTTTGTGAATCAACATGAGTAGAGGAGACACTTCTACGTGGCTCACTAAGTTCATTTACACAAGGTGGAGGAGTGCCTTCGAGAGGTTCAACTCTCAAGTCAACGAAGATGTTTCCATTTGGAGGATCATCAACGATTTCTCGTTGAGGAACAACCATAGGAACATCCTCAAAAATTTCTTCTTGAGGAGTCACATCTTCATCCTCTACACAATCCTCATTAAGTTTAGGTTCATCACTAAGTGACTCATTAAACTTAACATGGATTGATTCTTCCACCTTTTGACTCCTTTTGTTGAAAACACGAAATGCTTTACTATTTGAGGCATAACCTAAAAAGATACCTTCATCCGCTTTGAGGTCAAGTTTGTCCAAAGTATCTTTGGTATTAAGTATAAAACACTTGCAACCAAAGACTTTGAAATACCCAATGTTGGGAACTTTTCCATTCCAAAGCTCATAAGGTGTCACATTTAGGTATGGTCTCAAATAGACACGATTGATCACATGGCAAGCGGCATTAACCGCTTCGGCCCAAAAATACTTGGGCAATCCGAACTCGTTTAACATTGCTCTACACATTTCTTGTAGAGTTCTATTTTTCCGTTCGGCCACACCATTTTGTTGAGGAGTTCTAGGTGCCGAAAGGTCATGAGAGTATCCTTTGGACACACAAAACCTTTCGAAATCACCATCGAACTCACCACCACGATCACTACGGATGGTTTTGATGGTGTCACCCACATGATTTTCCAATCGTTTACTTAGACTTATAAACTCACTACATGCATCACTTTTCTTAGCAAGAAACATCACCCACGTATAACGAGTATAGTCATCTACAACCACGAAGGTGTAATGTTTGCCACCCAAGCTTCTTGTTCCAACATCCCCATACAAATCCATGTGAAGCAATTGTAGGGGCTTGGAGGTGGAAATATTTGTCTTGGGTTTGAAACTTGTTTTCACAAGTTTCGCCTTTTGACAAGTGTCACATAAGTCATTGTTTTCAAAACTCATTTTTGGAAGGCCTCGGACTTTATCATTTTCGCAAATAAATTTAAATGTTTTGAAACATACATGTCCGAGACGTCTATGCCATAGTTGCGTCAAATCATTCTTAGCAACTAGACACGATACATTTTGAGAAACCAAATCATTGATGCTAACTTTGTAAATATTTTTGAAACGCAAAGCCTCAAATAAAATCTTTTCTTCCTTTTTCACGACACACTTTGTTTTCAAAAACGTTACCTCATAATTAGCATCACAAAGTTGACTGACACTTATCAAGTTAAACTTAAGACCTACAACATATAAGACATCACTTAGAGAGAAGGAATCGTTACCCACAATACCATGTCCTTTGATTTGGCCTTTGCTACCGCCAAAGTGGACAACTCCTCCGTCTTGCATAGTGAGTCTATGGAAGAGACGTTTGTCTCCCGTCATATGGTTGGAACACCCACTGTCCACGACCCATTTGACCTTCTTGTCTTCGCTTTCTCCATTGAGTGCTAGGGCCTACAAAAGAACCATATGAAGTTGGTACCCTTTTTGTTTTGGGTCCTTGAAGGTTAGTTACCTTCATCTCGCCTTTCGGCACCCACACAAGATTCTTATTATTCTTAGCTCTACATACTCTCTCTACATGACCTTTCCTATTGCAATAAAAACATGTAGGAGTATGCTTGTGTGTTGGTGCATGCTTGTGCGAATGTTTGTGCATTGGCACATGTCGTGTTTCCTTCTTAGGAACCACCTTCTTTGGAATAGTAGAAGGTTTTTGTTTCACAACATGGACCAAAGGTTGTGATACCTTTGGTGCATTAGCCTTTGGTTTAGGCATGTGCCTTTGCTTTTTCAAGGAGGTTTTAGACTCCTTGATCACTTGTGTTTGTTCCATTTTGTTTCCCTTCTTAGATGCATACATGACACTAGGTTTGACTTTCATGCTTGGCCTAGATGCATCTTTATTCTCTATCTCTTTAGCACCTACCCTTGAATCATTTTTCTTATCCTCAAGGGCTTGAGCACATGATTTCATCAAATCATGTTTCTCTTCAAGTGCAATCACATGCATTGTTAAAAATATGTCATGCTCAAGTTGCAATGCAATGTGATTTTCTAACGTGTCATTGTACTCATTTATGCATGCTCTAAACTCTTTCTTGACACGTTGATATTTTAAATCAAGGAGATCATTTTCTTGTATTAAATCATCTCGTTCATCAATAAATTTATAATGAGATGAAATGTTGCATACCTCCTTGTCATCGTCGATGGCCATTAGTGCAAAGAACTCCTTGTCGAGATCATCTTCCACCACCCCCGTGAGTGCAAGATCATCCCTATCGCCATTGTCGCTTTCGGATCCGGAAAGAAAACTCTCCCAATGGGCTACCTCCGCTTGCAAGGCCTTCTTCCTTTGGTAGATGGCCTTCTTGTCTTTGAGTTGCGGCTCTTTCACCCGACAATCCTTCATGAAATGACCAAGCTTCCCACATTTGTAGCATTTATTCTCTTGGTCCTTCACCTTGTCCTTGGGGTATCTTTCCTTGACGAATCTCCTTGCTTCGTCACCATTTTTTCTTGCAATACGTCGGAATCTTTTGACAAGAAGTCCGACTTCATCATCCGAGTCCTCCGACTCTACGACCAACGCCTTTGAGGATTGGCGAATAGGATCATTCTTTTCTTGTGCATCTAAATGAATCTCATAAGTGATGAGATTCCCGTATAACTCGTCCAAGGTGATTGTTTCAAGATCCTTGGACTCCTCGATGGCCGTCACTTTTGCATTCCATTCTCTTCCTAAACTGTTTAGGAAGCAATGGTTTAAATCTTCTTGTTCTATCTTCTTGCCAACCGCTTTGAGAAGGTTGACAAGTTTGGTGAATCTTTGGATGGACTCTTCAATCTTTTCACCTTTGGGGACAGTGAAGTTGTAAAATTGTTTTATCAACTGTCTCCTTTTGGCCTTTCTTACTTGAGAAGTTCCTTCGTGGATCATCTCAAGCTTTGTCCAAGCTTCATGTGCGGATTGGACACCTTGAATCTGAGCTCTCTCATTTGTGGAAAGAGAGCTATTTAAAATAGCAAGAGCCTTGCTATTTATGGCCAACTGGAACTCCTCCTCCGGGGAAGGATCATCAATATCAATGGGAATCATAGATCCTTTTGAGACCTCAACCCATATTCTGTGAGAACAAGAACGCAAGTACGTTTCCATGTTTGACTTCCACAGTGGGTAGTTCAAAGGGTCAAACATGGGAACTTTAACATGAACATTTGAGATAGAAGGGAATAGGGTTTCCTGCCTCCTTCTTCTGGAAATATCAGCAGCAGGAGAACTCACATCCTCATCAACAGAGGCCTGCCTCCTTCTTCTGGAGGTTTCAGCAGTAGGAGAACCCAAATCATCAAAAACAAAGGGATCCATACTAGAAATGATCAATCTTGTATTTGGACTCAAATAAGCAAGATGAGGCTCTGATACCAATTGTTAGGTCCCTTAGAACACACTAGAAGGGGGGGGTTGAATAGTGTGTTCACCAAGTATGGATATTTTGTGGCTATTTTTCGTTTTTGAGTGCAACCAATACTTGGATGTGTTCTTTAGAAAGATAAAACTTGAAAGACAAGAAAGAACACGAGTATGTATAGAGGTTCAAGTCAAGAGACTCTACTCCTCTACCTTCTTGATGTTTCACAAGAAGGATTTTGAAATGGGGATTGTTATTTCTTTTGGGGGAAACAACAACCAAAACAAAATCAAAAGAATACAAACTAGGCACCTTGCCTAGACCACCACCAAGAGTTCTAACACTTTGAAGTTTTGCCTCCAAAGATCTTCTTTGCCCTCAAAGAAATCTTGTAGGGAGAATAGTGCACCACACACTATCAACAAACCCTTCAAAGTTTAGAAAACTTAAACAAAGAGCACCCTTGCTCCTTGACCAACAATCTACCAAAATCTCTCACAGAAAATCTCACCAAGAAGAAGACTCTTCTTCTTACAATAATCACTCTCAACAATAAAGTAAAGATATACAAGGATTACAAATATTTTGAGAGCTTGAGCTTGAGAGGACTTGAGAGCTTGTGTAGTAGAAAGTTGGAGAAGAGAATGAACAAAACCCTTCTTTTATCAATCTTCAACAAACTTCCCGTTTGAAACCTTCTGCCCAGCCAATAATGGGATTTGGCATCTTGTGAAGGTACTGCAGCATTCTTGGGAAACAATTTTTGGCATGTAGCAGCCATTAGAAGAAGATTCAAAACCTTGGCCAAGAATGGAAACCTGATAACTCTGAGTGTGAGAGAAGACCTGCTGAAACAACACTAAAAGAGGAGGGTACAAAGAGTCAACTGGTTAGAAAATGAAGCAAAAAGACATTTGTACCGTTGAGCACATGAAGCGCCTAATCTGTTTAAAGCATAAGCGTTCAAAGCAGGATGAAGCGCTTAATGTGAAAGTGAACATGCGTTCGAAGTCACATTAAGCGCCTAATGTTGGCAACTGAATGCGTTCGAAGTGACATGAAGCGCCTCATGTAGTACTTCATGCTAGTTCGAACTGAAACTGACATTTTCTCAGAATCAGACTTGGGAAAGCGTGTTAATTCAGAGAAAAGTACTTTTTGACTTGGTGGAGCACTTGAAGCGCTTAAAGTAGCGTTCGAAGTGTTCGTACATTTCATCAAGGCACATGAAGCGCTTGATGTAAGCGTTCGAAGTGCCCTGACTTTCATACACTTCACATGAAGCGCCTGAACAAGGCGTTCGAAGTGTACTGGACTTCACCAAGGTACATTAAGCGCCTGAAGTGAGAGTTCAAAGTGTACAACTTCAAACCATCAACTTGAAACGCCTAATCTAACAAATTCAAGTGCCAACCTTGTGCAAATCATCAAAACCAAGTCATTTCTAACACTGTGCATCTTGATTGTTTTGCCTATTGAATTTTCACAGCTTGGGACAACTAAAAATTTTTTGCTTCAAGCCCCACACCCCTACAACCTCTAGCAGATTCAGTCCACCATTTGGATCGCGAGACATGTTAAGATGAATATATTGCTACCAAGGGTATGGCTGTCATTTAGTTCACTAGTGAGACTAGAAACAACAACAATATTACCCCATTACTTTAGAGGTTTCAATCTATAGTGGAGTATGAGAGATCGGATGTATGCAACCATACCCATGTGTTAGAAACATACCGGGGTTGTTTTATAGTAATATTTACCGGCTGCATTTTCCATTTAAACGTTTCAGAATCTGTAGCTTAACAACCAGTATGAACCTCTTTCAAGCCTAATTAACTTATTGAGCCAACACATCCTTGTCACACTGTTGATGGAAATAACTTATGACTAGAGAAATTCTACAGCATACTCTGTGATGGTTAAAAGCTAGTTATAAGTTTGATAAAAGTAATTTATTAATTAGTAAAACATATACAAGTAACGAATATCGACATGTTGGCAGAAGTAAATGTGTTTAAAACAAGAAATATATCCCCATTATTTTATCTCATACTTGTTTATGAGTAATTATTAAGATGCATAATGCTTATTAGCCAACAATCTACTAATTGCACGAAGTAATGGGCCTGTCATGAATTATTTTTCATAGGTCATGAGCTTTTATTTTGAATGCACAAGACCGAATCTCTCGTATTGAAGTTTTCAGCGTTCTAGTCTCATGAAGTATTATAGAGTGCGGAAGACCGAACCTCTCGTATTTAAGTTTTCAGTGTTCTAGTCTCATAAAGTAATACCTCATAGGTCATGAGATTTTATTGCAAAAGTTGATATGTGATCATCCATACGTTTATTGTCACGCGACATTTGACTTTTACAGTTGCACGAACACTTTCATTTTGATATCATGACTCACTAAATTGGCTGAGCTTATTATATTATGAAATAGCAGTAGATGGACACGCAATTTTCATTATGGATAATCGGAAAACAACCTTTGTGTGTTTCTAACACATGAGTATGGTTACGTACATCCGACCCCTCCATACACCACCATAGAAGAGAGCCTCTAAGACAATAGGATAATGTTGTTGTTTTTCTCCGTCATTCACATACTTGCTCTTCCAGGAATACATTTGACAAGTAGATGTATAAAAAACTTAAAGATATAGTTTCAATTAAATAAAGATATGTTATAATGTTAGTTGAATAAAGATATTATGGAGTAGCAATTGATCGACACAGCTTAACGCAATTTTCATTATAACCTCTGTGTGTTTCTAAACATGAGTGTGGTTGCGTACATCTGATACCCCCATACGCCGCCGTAGACGAAAACCTTTAAGGCAATAGAGTAATATTGTTGTTGATAACTATCTTCTTATGATTCCATTTGCACGATGGTATAGTAACCTTTGAAAACTGTAGAATCTACAACAAGACTTTCTTTTCTCTTTTCGGAAGAGAATGAGGTCTTGATGTATACAACAACAACAATTATACTTAGTATGTTCTACCAACAACAAAATTTATCGCTGAGGTATGAAGAGGGTAAGACGTCTTGAAGCATATAGTCCACAAAATTGTTGCATTCCTTATAGGAAGGTCCATTATCAAGGAACAGAATTGTTGATGAATACCCCACAAAAAGTAAATGACGCTCTACATTTAGGCCCAAAAAGAAAAACATACCGGTCTAAAAGGAAGGTGAAAATTGCTTCACAATACATCTAGGGTCAACAAAACCAGGGTGATCTTTTGGCACATAACAATGCATCCAAATTTACATCCACTTCAGAAAATTCAAACAGAATAACGTTTTTCCTACTTAACATGTCACCGTATTTTTGGTGTAACTCTATATATGTATTTGTCAAATTACCATTACCAAGTTTACAAATAAATTAATTTTCTGTGTCTAAAATTGTTGCAAAGTATATCTTATGCATTTCATAATTATGGTGATGATGTTTCTCTACTAGCAGCACGCCTCCAACTACCACATTTATTCCACATCATCAGAAACTCCACCTCCATTTAAATCATAACGCGTCACTACACCCATATTTCATAGATACCATAAATACGGTTACCAACCATACATATTTTTATGTCGCTTGCCTTTATCTTCATAATACGATATCCTACACCTCTTCGCGTAACGACCCAAAATTTTATTGGGCCCTACACTATCACATATGATATATATATATATATATATATATATATGTGTGTGTGTGTGTGTGTGTGTGTGTGTGTGTGTGTGTGTGT